>OX461809.1:6606871-6695383 GCA_949802685.1 Dicyrtomina minuta
GACATTAAGTGTGGACTTGTATTATTTCTTAGTGAGTGTACTGGTATGAAAAATATTCGAGTGTGAGATAAAGAGAATACATTTAAGTAAAAATATATGAGATGTGAGAAATTTGCTGGGATATTGGGATATTGGGCTATTTGGCTATTGGGATATTGGGATATTGGGATATTGGGACATTGGGACATTGGGCCAGAATTT
Organism: Dicyrtomina minuta; assembly: GCA_949802685.1. Taxonomy (NCBI): domain Eukaryota; kingdom Metazoa; phylum Arthropoda; class Collembola; order Symphypleona; family Dicyrtomidae; genus Dicyrtomina; species Dicyrtomina minuta. Next base: position 6,607,073 of record OX461809.1, read on the forward strand.
ACCTTCAGGCTATTTCGTATATAGTTACAATGTAATACATACCTTCTACATATATACGAAGTGTAAAAGACATGGAAATGTGTGCTTGATATATAGAGCTATATAGAAGCACGTGATGGTGAAATAGATTCCTGGTAAGACAACAAAAAGTCCTAAGTGTAAACGTTTGGTTGTAAACTTGGAAAAAAACTGATTATTTGGTTAAAAAAAATGATTAATTGATGTAAAACTTAATAAAAACTGAATGATTGAGGTAAAACGTGGAGAAAAAACTGAATAATTGGTGAAAAAACTGATTAATTACCGAAAAAACTGATTTATTACAGAAAAAACTGATTTATTACAGAAAAAACTGATTAATTGGTGAAAAAACTGTATAATTGTGATAAAATTTGGAAAAAACTGAATATTTGGAGAAAAAAACTGAATAATTGTGGTAAAACTTGTAAAAAACAGATAAATTGGAAAAAAAACTGATTAATTGCGGAAAAGAACTGATTAATCGGATGAAATGTAATAAAACGGATTAATTCGTGAATAGTTACATTGGATTACATAGCTTTTACTTATATACGAAGTTGAAAAGACATGGGAATGCGTGTTTGATATATAGAGCTATATAGAAGCACGTGATCGGGATATAGAGTCATGTTGAGACAAGAATTATAGTAAACGTTAGAGTCTGAAGCGTAAACGTTTGGTGGTTGAAATTAGAAAGGTTGGTGAACTTTGGAATTCTTGGAAAGGTGCGCCATGGGGGTGCTTACCGTCCGCATCGATGAGGATTAGGTTAAGCCCCTTCACCAAAATACTGCCTGTATTAAGGATGCACCTGCATGACCCTTAGGTTAAACCTATAGCTATATAGCATTACTTTACCGTCATAGGGATATACCCTTACTTAAATGTCGCCTGTATGAAGGATAGGAGCGTTAATCTTATAGGATAGACCTTAAGTATATAGATATAGATGTATATAGGTATACTAAAGTATATAGGTATATATAAATATATGGCTATAGCATATATAGATATACGGCGGTACCCTTTGTCACCATACACCGCCATTGATTTGATTGACAGCTAACTCACTAATCCCCTTCGTCCACAGATAGACCCCTAACCCTCACTACTCATGAGCCTCAAAGTATGCAAATAGAACCTTATGCACATTTCAAAAACAGGTACATAGAACATTTTACACCTTTCAAAAACACGTAACTAAAACATTTAATACTTTTCAAAAATTGTAAATAGAACATTTCACACTTTTCAAAAAAACATGCAACTAAATATTTTACACTTTTCAAAAAGGAGTAAATAGAAAATTTTACACTTCAAAAAAAGCATGGAAATAAAACAGTTTGCACTTTTCGAATCCTCGTAATTAAAATGTTACACACTTATCTCGTCTAGTCTGTTTTTTACATAGTTCATTTTGCTCCTTGCTTAAGTTGAGTATATGGGCTATTTTGATTCTTCACCCAGGACTTGTGGGCTTCTAATTGATTGGCCTTAAACTTTTGACAGGACTTGGTTTCCGTGATGATCATTGGACCCTCGAAGACACCCTACGAGGATGGCTTGTTTCTCTTTGACATGAAGTTACCAGCAAACTTTCCGCAGTCTCCCCCAAAAGTTCATTTCATCTCCTACTCGGCCGAGATCCACCCACTCGTCGCAGAGGACGGGAACTTTTGTGAAGTCAATCTAAATTGGAACTATGAGGGGGACCAGGAGAGTCACTTGCATGAGCCCAAATCTTACATTCTAGAAGCAGTTCGGACCCTTCAAGGTAATTTATTCAATCCCAGCATTCCATGCCAGGGATCGTCCATAAATGATGTCATTGGTTGGGTCATTTAGGCCCTTCGGCCGGACATTGATGGCATGTCATGTTAAAGATAGTCGTTTACTAAGCAATGCGAAAGTGATTGATGGCATGGGGGAGAGTGGCTTCTCAAAAAGTTACAATTTGGGTGACATCATTTATGGACTACCCCTAATTTTATTAATTAATACGGAAATTACCTGTTATTGATAGTGAAATAAATTTATTTGTTTTGCTTTAAATTTGTTGGGTATAACCGGAAAACCGGTATCGGTATCGGTATCGGGAACCGGGAACCGGTAAATATTTCTTTATGTATTTTTAACAGGATTATTCTATACAAATGAACCGTTCTATGCGGATGGAATCCGCAGTAAGGAGAACGCAACGGCTGAGGATGTAGAGAAATGCCGCTCTTACAATGAAATGATATTCCTCCAAATTCTGGACACTTACTACCAGGCTGTCCTCAAACCTCATGAACCCTGGTCACGTCACATTGCTGAGCATGTTCTGAGCACACTCCCAACGTACGTCACATTACAAGGGCGGATCCAGGGGGTACTTTATAGCCCCCTCTATAAGTAAATGTCTATAAAGTATGACTGGATTCGCCATTGTCACATTACAATAATTCCTTTTTACCGTATTTCCTGAAATAGTATACGGGGTGTTCTATTCAAATTTCGACCTCCCAGACCCGTCTTCTAAAACAGGCCCGTGTACTATTACAGGCCCATGTTCTAAATTTTCAACTTAACGTTATTGAAGAATCAAATTAATATGGTGTGTATGCAAAAAAATGTGAACCTACAAATTAGCAGATATGAAAATTTATTGTAACATTTTTGGACGTATTTGTTTTGGACTGATTGTCAACCGGCAATTTGTGACAAGTCGAAATGTCTAAGGACGTATTGACGTGGACGTATTGGCGTTTACCAGTTGTCGTTGGACCAAGTGTCGTTTTGGGAAATGTCGTACTACGTACTGTGTTAGTGTGTTGGACTGTATGTCGTAGAATCTATTTTTCTATGCAACTGAAAGTTTTTAAAGTACAGACTTTTTTCTTAGGAAGGTTGCAATGGTGGACAAATGGATTGATTTCCAAACTGAGGAATGTAAGCACACATACAATAAAATAAAATGTGTCATAGCGTCTTTGAAGAAGCAAAATCACCCATATCCATTTTTAGCTAGAAACAAAATGCACTATCTGCAAAAAAAACAAATATGATTTTGGAAACATGTAAATAGATCGATTTACACCTTTTACAAACATGTGTAAGTAGAAAATTTTGAACTTTTCAAAAATATGGAATTAGAAAATTTTGCACCTTTTCAAAAACATGTAAATAGAACATTTTACACCTTTTAAAAACCATCAAAATAGAATATTTTACACTTTTCAAAAACATGTAAATAGAACATTTTGAAATTTTCAAAAACGTATGTAAATATAATATTTACCAATTTTCAAAACCCATGTAAACAGAACATTTAAAAAACGTTCAAAACACAAGTACATGAAGCATTTTCAAAAACTCATTATTAACGCTTCCATTTTTTTTAACATAGCTAATTTTAATTCCAGTATAAATTTGATATGAGTCGCTCTTCACGTCGCTTCTTCACTCACAGTATGTACGTTGCTTAAGAGAAGGAAACTGGCCGAATTGCAATTTTTTTTAAATTGTGTAAATAGTTTGGCCATTTTGACTCTTGAGTAGCACGAAATTAGAACCAAGGCGCCTCAAATTTTAAACTTTTTCTGTGCAGCAACGGCAGCGAGCCTGAATTCTCGTAATTATCCTCGCCTTCCCTCCGAGCCGCCGTTCCCCCTGCTCCCCGTCTCCAGAGGCTTCCGAATGACGTTGGAGAGTCGGATGAAGAATCTGCGGACGATCCTGGCCATGTGCGCCGAGCCCCCCACCCCCGAGCCCGTCACTCCCGACTACCCCGTGAAGGTGACCAAGAGGAGCTCCCCCAGCTCCCTCCTCAACACCATCCAGGAAATCCTTCACGAGCAGAAGCGGGAGATGAAGGAGGTGCTCAAGGGCCAAGAGGAGGACGACGATCAGGACATTCAGGAGCAGAGCAACTTCTCCTTTGCCGACTTGTGAACAAGAACGAGTCACAAGATGCAGAACTCGGACCACGAACAAATCACAGCAGCCAAACCAATTAAAACACCTGTACATAATTTAATACAATAATAATAATATCCTACACATAAAATCTGAATATCGCTTAAGCAAGTATGGAAACGTAGTTTAGTTTCGGTTACGAGTGGCCAAATCATATAGTACGGGATCATTCATAAATGATGTCCAAGGTACGGTGGGTGAGTCTATCGTCTATCAGTAGTCAGGGAATGATGGCATGCTATATACTTTAAAGATAGCCGCGACGCAATCTTACAGTGATTCCGATTACATATTATGGGGGGGAGTAAAAGTTTTGATGACATCATTTATGGACTATCCCTAAATAATGTTGATAATTGATTGTATATTTGAATGTCATAATAAATTCAGGATATTTTCACTTTTACTTTTAAACACATTCAACATTTTCGAAGCTCTTGAAAAATAAAACACACAAACAACTATGAACTCCTTCAAAATTGAAATCTAATTTATTTACTGTCTTTCTTCAGCGTCATTTAAAAAGAAAATGCAGTTTTTTTTTTAAATTTTCAAAAACTTAAATCACTGCGCAGGCGTCGTACGTACACAGTGAGACTCTGGCATTCCCGTTTTTATCGTGTTTAAGTTGTACATAGAGAAAAAACGGAATTGGAACCGGAACCGGAACCGGTACGGGTGGAAATTTAATATCCTAGTTTTGGCGGGAAATTAAAATGCGCTATTTTAAAAGTAGCTACGAAAAAAATTAAAAACCACATCTGTGGCCTCCTGCATGGCCAATAACATTGCGTGGCGGCGGCGGCTAATGAACTCTCTTGTTCGAGTTCAATTTCCCAGTTAGAAAGGTCATTGACCCCGATGTTTCCTCTTGACTAAAGTATCAAAGTGACGAGATGATATAAAAAAAAACCAATAAGGAGGAGTCCAATAATAATTGACCAATCAATGAGACTCCCATAGTTACCTTCATGGCAACGTAACGGCGACGGCAAGTGCATCTCCGTCTGTGGATCTGGAGAAGATCCCGAAAGAACTTTGAGCATGTTTAATCAATACATATTATGCACCTAGACTAAAAAGTATATCTCCAATCGCTTCTGACACACACGGGAATTACAGTAAATTGTGGACCATAAGAGTTTTTTGTAAAAAATGTCTCAATAAGTGAAAACATTTTAAAATTCTTTTTTGTATTTGTGTTGTGACTGAAATGGAAACTGCGGCACGAGATGTGAATCTCCATGTGCTGTCAACAAGACTGTCATCAGAGATCAAAGGACTTTTACAGTATGAATCTTTCTACTACGAGTTACAGGTAATTATACGACTGCGGCTAAGATTTTTAGGTGCGATGTTGATCCACATCACTTTAAAGTACGGCGCCATTTCAATTTCTTTTTAATTCTTATGCTTAAATGTAATTCGGTGTGTGTGTGTGTGTGTATTGTACAATACACGGGAAAGATTTCAAAAATGGGGAAATTAAATTTTTGTATATCAATGTAATAAAAATGGGATGTTGACGCTGACGTTGACAGAAAGCTGCGACGTCCGACGATGTGACGATTCTTGATTTTCGTAATTCACTCCTGTACAAAATCAAGACGGGGAATTTGGACACGAAACTCCGGAACATGGTTTATCATTATTTGAAGGATCGTTGCTTTGGCTTCAAAGCCTTCACACCGGAGCCTTTAGACTACATTAAAAAAATTCAGGTAATTTTTAAAGTATGCAATATTATGGGAAGAACCAAAATTAGCCTTATATCCTATTTAACCTACAGTTAAAATGAGCTTAAATAAAACACTAAATGGGAAAGATGCGTAAAATGGTAATCATCAGGAGTTTCTGAAAAGTGCAAAATATCCTATTTCCAAGGTTTTTTTTTTTAAATGGTAAAAACATTCTATTTATGCGTTTTTGAAAGGTGCAAAATGTTCTATTTGCATGTTTTTAAAAAAGGCAAAATATTCTATTTACACGTTTTTGAACGGTGCAAAAAATGTTTTATTTGTATGTTTTTAAAAAATGCAAAATATTCCATTTATACGTTTTTGAAAGGTGCAAAATATTCTATATTTGCATGGATTATAAAATTTTACAATGTTCTATTTATCTGTTTTTGAAAGGTGCAAAATGTTCTATTTACACGTTTTTGAACGATGCAAAAAATGTTTTATTTGCATGTTTTTAAAAAAGGCAAAATATTCTATTAATACGTTTTTGAAAGGTGCAAAATATTCTATATTTGCATGGATTATAAAATTTTACAATGTTCTATTTATCTGTTTTTGAAAGGTGCAAAATGTTCTATACACAAGTTCAAACTTTTGTTATAGAAGATTCTATTTACTTTCATTACCATTCGAACGACGCGTATAACTACAGCAAACTCGTAGACACTTACATTAGAGTGAGTTACCCGCATCGGCACCGGCACCGGCATGCTGGGCACCCGCACAAATTTGAGGCTATAATTTTGGCGGGAAAGTCAAATTGGTCCTTTTTTTATAATTATTATGATGTATGAAAATTGATTGTAAAATCAAAAACATGCTAAAAACAATATACTTTATAGGATTGAAATTAAAAAATTAAATTCGTTTGTACTATAGTAATGATACAGCTACGACTACTTAAGATAATGAACCTTCTTGTTTTTTGTGTGACTTGGATTGATTAATTAGGAATCATGGGAAGCTCGTGTGTGGAAGTCTGTGTTGTCAATGGCGAGTGATTTGGGAGCCCCTCTCGCACGTGGTCGACTAACTTCGGAGCAGGAGATTATTGAGGAGAATTGGTCGGAGTTTAGTCAGTGGGAAATTGGTGAGGACATCTTTATTGTTATGCCGATTTTTGTACCACGTAATTTATACATGTTCCCATATGGAAAAACGAAAATGTAAATTAGTAAATTGTGACTCACATCTCTTTGTGTTTATTATTCTCCATAGATTTGTCACGTTTTCGCCCTGTCTACTCGCCCAAAGACTTTCTAGACTGCATTCTACAAATTGTGAGCCCGAACTATCAACTAAATTGGTATGAGAAAATATTCCTAATTTTATTTATAGATCAATTACACTAGTTACAGGAGTTAGTATAGGGCATAGGGCCATAGGGAGTGCCACATTTTGCGCTTTTTTGAATTTTGAGCGCGCTTTTTGTATATTTTCTATTACAGTACTGAAAAACTTTGGAGTTCCTTGGCGTCTATACCCATCAAAGTGAAGTCACTCAGGGAATTGGTGAGTCAACTTTCATATGATTATACTCGCACTAAACCCAATTAGAAAAGATGTAATTACTAATTGTCCAAAGGTATTTAAAACTGTCGCATCCTTTTGTATGTATTTTCCCATTTTTACGAAAATTATCAATACTAATTAATGGAAACTAGAGGTTCTTATTTATACTTTGCCCATTAAATTTTGTATCCAAGTTTACAATTTGAAACATCGTGAGTGAAGAATCGAAATGGTCCATATGCAGTTTAAGCTAGAATCAAAATGAGCTATGTCAGAAAAACGCTAAGTGAGAATGATGAGTTTTTGGAAGGTGCAAAATGTTTTAATTGTGTATTTTTGAAAGGTGCAAAATGTTTTAATTACATGTTTTGGAAAGGTGTAAAATGTTCTATTTACATGTTTTGGAAAGGTGTAAAATGTTCTATTTACTATAGAAGAATGCTAGCCTTCACGCGTGATGATATAGCAGTAAAATGTGGGTTTATTGCACATTTTAATTTAAGGCAAATTTTTATTTTAAATTGGGACATATTTGAATTTCCCCCCGAATTTAAAACTTCAAATTCCTACGGATGCCACACCGGTCACTCCCTTTATTTCCATTTGTATTATTATGTATGTATTAATGTATGTAATGCCTTTTTTATGTATGTTTGTATGTAATTTGAATTTTTCCCATAGAAATGCTTATTTGGAGATTTAACAACTGGAGAGCCACACTATGGCCTCATACGACATTTGGACTCTGAAGGGGACTCCACTGGGAGTTATATTAACTGCGGAGCGCCCAAGCTCATCCAGATACAACGAACCAAACTGGGCGAAATAGGTCTCAAATTAATTAGTTGGTTTTTCTCTTCATATTTATGTGATTTGTCTTTTGGCTAATTAGCAAAAGTGACGAGTGTAACATTGTTTTTGCATGGCTCCTCAGTGGAGGGGAAAAATTTAGCGCCCGTGGCTCAGGAATATTTAAAAAAAGGATGTCCGCCCGCTTTACGAGCAAAGCTATGGCAACAAATCCTCGGCTCTCACGTCACAAAAAAGGTCAACATTTTTAGCTGGTTTCTAAAAACTACCATCTTTCAAAAATGGGATCGTCCATAAAGGATGTCACAGGAAGGGTAATATAGGGTCTTCTCATAGGTATTCATGACATGCCATGTTAAAGATCCGTCATGGCGTTCATGCAATTTTGAAGGGATGACATGGAGGTTCGTGAGTGGGCCCTAAAATAGTGATAATTTGGGTGACATCATTTATGGATCATCTCTTGTGGCATAGCGGCTAACTATTGCTGTAATTATCTTGGGACTAATTAATTATATCTGTGTATTTTTTTGGCTTTACTTTATAGCACTCAGATTATTACCAAGAACTGAAGCAGTCAGTTGTTAAATGTGAGCTTTTGGTGGATCGTCTCATTCTTAAGGTGAGATTTTGTACAGTGCACAGTACACAATAAATGAGACTATTAAGCAAATTGTAAATAAAACGAATTTTTTGAAAGAATCTGGTTTCTGTTGCTTGTAGGACGTCCAGCTCACTGCCGCAAATGATGACCAATATTTTGTATTCGAAGATTCTTTGTACCAGGTTTTACTCAGTTTTAGTCGGGATGTTTCCCTCTTGGAATTATTTGACCGGAGCAGTAAAAATCCGCTGACAGCCATTGTCAAGGGAAAGGGACCTCATTCACCGGACACTTCCGTCATTTATCCTCCAAATGGGATCGTTCCCTTCCATGGATTTACAATGTATGGTACGTGTCTAATAATATTCTTGGAATCCCCAATACTGTCAGCAATGTTCGGTAACCAAAATGTTGACTCCTTAAAACAGTCGCTCCGCTCTGCTACCTGTTCGATGAACCCGAGAGTTTATATTTCACTTTCCGCTCCTTGTACATCCGCTACTGGTATCGTCTCCACGAGATTTCGTCCCACGAGAACGGCATCGTCGGACTTTGTATCCTTTTTGAAAAATTACTTCATCGTCATGAGACTCAGCTTTGGTTTCATCTCCGATCACTAAGGGTCCTTCCGTACGTGTATAGCATCAACAATATATCTTTTTGACATTTTAAAAAATATTTTCAAAAAATTATTTTGAATTTTCTGATTACTGTTTCCAGACTCCGAGTTGTGTTCAAATGGCTGATGAAAGGCTTCAGTGGCTACTTACCAGCAGAGCAGGTTCTCCAGTTGTGGGATCTAATGCTCGCCTACAATTCCGTCCAACTTCTACCACTCTTTGCTATGGGCGTCCTCAGCATTCGACGTGAGAATCTCATCAAATCCCAACAGGCTCAAACGGTAGATGTAAGTTCCTAGGATTTTTAACTTCAGATTTTCTAGATTTATCAAAAGTTGTTTTTGTAGGATTTGGGGGTTCTTTAACTTATTATTTTACTAATGTCCAATAGCCCTTTTTAAAAGTGTTTGCTTCTGTACGTATAGGCAGTTCTAGCAGATTTATCATCTATTGCCGTTCTACCCGTCTTGCAACTTGCTCTTTCCAAGGAAACTTTTTAAAAATTGAAGTGGAGATACGGAGATTATATATTTCCAAATTTCCGAAAATATTACAAGTACATGGATATCTTCACTGATATTATTATATCAAAAAAAATCTCTTACTGTTCGTACTTACGCATAGCAAAAGTTATATGAATAAAATAAAACTGTGGATAATTGACAATTGATATAATTAATGTAATTATATGCAAAATAGGCCCACGGAATAGATCAGGAATTTTAGTTAGTATTTAACCTATTGCCACCTATGCTTCAACATTTTTATGTTCATAAAGGGTAAGTAACAATTTTTGAAAACATTAGATTGAACACACACGGGGCCAGACGAAGGAATTGCTTTTAGGCAGCAATTTGCTTACATACAAAAACCACCATTTTGGGGATTTTATTGAAGATTTTTTTTGGTAAATTAAAATGTTGTATTTACATGTTTTACAAAAAAGCAAAATTTTGTATTTACTTGATTCTGAAAATTGCAAACTACTTACAGTACTTACTTACAGTTTTTTAAAAGTGTTAAATGTTTTATTTGCATGATTTTGAAAATTGCAAAAAAAATTATTTGCATGTTTTTGAAAAGCTTGTTCCATTTACTTGTTTTTTTAAAAAGCAGACAGCGGGGGCTGCCTGCGCTAGCGACATTATCCGGCCCTGAACACACGTATTATGTATGTATTATGTATTACTTATTAGGAAGAACAAAAGTGTTCTTGTATAGCAAGATAATACTTGATTAATGTGGTAATGTTTAAAGATGTTTTAGCAACGTCATTTACGTGTAAATCGGTACTTTTGCTTTTAGATGTAGCCTATTTAAATATTTATGTGTATTTTGCATATGATTACGTACTTATCCATTTATGTACTTTAAGGAGCGATTTAGGAATGAATTAAGCTGAAAAAATGATTTTAAAAAAGTTTAAGGACGTCATTTGTGGGTGACGCGCATCTGCTATTCCGCAGACGTAGTGGGGTCGTCCAAAAATGATGTAATTCAAATATCCACATTTCTAGGGCACATGTGGCTCCCCTGTCATCAGGTTAATACATTTTAATCTTTAGCAGTAACAGCATCCAGGTAGACTTCTTGACCCCACCAATGCAATGACGTCATTTATGTACGATCCCTGTAGCTAAGCTGTACAAACAAGTATGTATACACACATGGTGAAGTGGGGAAAAATATGAAATGTTCGCTGCAGCCCATTAGGCCCATTTACTTGAGATTTATTTTTTATGTGTAGACGTTCATTCACATGCTTTCGTTCCCTTTACCTTTTTAGTGCCCGTGCCGTGTGAATCCTGATTTCGCAGATGCAGTTTCGAGTCTTCGCAAGCCCATGGCCCATCATCATCATACATAGTAATTGCAAAAAAAACTCCTGCAGAAAAATGTTCTTCTCATTTCGCGTTTGGGTATAACTCACCAGTCGGACACCGACACGGACACCTCGTACAAGAAAATATTCGCCAAAGCATGGTCTCTCCTTGACCAGTTCCTTCGTGGGTTTAATTTTTGAGAATATTATGTGGGTGGGTTGTGTGCGTATTATTTTTCTGCGTTCTGGAGATTGAGACAAGAAGATTGAAAAGTCACAGTATTTTGTGTTTGGCTATAAGTTAAAATATTATTTTGTCGTGTGTCGTTGTCGTGTCTCACGTCTCGTGTCTCGTAGTCTCGTACCATGGTATATTGTCTTAAGACGTTTTGGTACTCTGTTTTTTTAGTGTTATGTTATAAGAATAGGTACGTTAATGTTAAGTAATAGGGTGCAAGTGTGCTATACGTCTTCACTTCTCCAAAACGTCGTGTAACTTTCTTATAGGGCTCGCATACTCGCATCGCAAATCGCAATACAGTCGGACGAAATTCATTCATTCACACTCGACTCACACACAACATGGGACACATGGCATAGAACCAGATAATTCAACTTTGAACACGACAACTGCAAAGTGTGAAATATATGACATATAAATGAAGTAATTATAATTTGAAATTTTTTTTGGCTCAACTTACAAGTTTACATCATATTCCGTGTGACATGTGACATAAGTAACGCGAGCTATGAATAAGATCATTAAAGGCAATTAAGAACAATAAAAGTGTGACTCAACTCGTGCCTGTGAGTGAGTTAATAATTGATACGGATCAGAGCAAGTCACAATTAAGTATCTAAATTTTATCGATTAAAGTTACAAGTTAAATTGTGTCAAATCTTTTGGTTCTGCTGGTTCTGTTACGTTCGGATGTCTGGTCTGTCTGTCTGACTGGCACTAACTGGTGACTAGTGACTGGACGGAATAAATGAGTAAGGGGATTCTTATATTTAGTTATTTTGTATTCTGAGCCCGATGCAGAGAAATTGCTTGTTTGCAACGTGATATTTTAACTGTCTCTACTCTCAAGTGAGAAGTAATGGAATGTACTGTGAAAGAATCAGAAAAAAATGTCATAGCAGCTAGGGTGAGAAGCAAGTGTCAAGTCTGTGAAGTGACTGTGATCATAAATTATACTGCAAATTTTGTATCCGACCCGAGACGCAGCCATAATAATAATAATACATCTCCGTTTAGAAGGAATTAATTTAAATAATAATATGTTTGATCATACAAAAAACAAATATTACTGTACTTTTTATCCTCTTCCCTTCGTGGTTAGTAGAGTTATGCGGAAAGCTCACAAGAAGAAACAGACTATTCAATTTTTCCATCAATAATAATCTGTAGCTCTGCAACTCCAACCTTGATTTTCCGTAAGTTTATAATATAAGTCGTAAAGTTATTTGAATTTTATTGGGTTTGAGCTTGAAACAGGTTAGGTTGTATAATTTACAATTACGCCTACGCCACACGCCACATACTTTTGACTTTTAAAACTCGTCCTTCCTTAAGTTTTTTATGAGTTTTTTGTTTTTAAGTTTTTCATATCTTCCCTTTAATAAGCGAATTAACAAGATCGAACATTGAACTTGCTTCGTGTAAAGGAAGAAAGAAACGTGATAGATTATAGATAATAATAACTTGTAAGAAGCTTATCGCTTTCGGATTTTGATGTCGGCTAAATATTAAACTAACTACGGCTGCAATCATCGTTTAATATTTTGGAGGAATTTCAACGCTCTGACTTTTGGAGGTCGAAGAAGAAGCAACTGTTGGCAAACTAAATTTTCAGTCATGGTAAAAACAGTTGAAGAATTACTCACGAGGCAGACTCAATTGGAAACAGAAGTGTCACATTTGAAGGAGACGGTATTTCATTTAAATCACCGTGTTGTTGTTTTGGAGAATTTTATTATAAGTAAACACGGAAGTTTACCCATCATTTCAGCTCCAGTCGAAGATGACGATGCGGGGTATGTGCCATCTCTTCCGACATTATCATTAACATCATCATCGTCATGTGAAGATTCCTATCAACGTGAAATTGTGACGGAAGATTTTAATTCACTCAAGAGTTCTCAACAACAGCATCCGCTACGGGAGGAACACGTTCTTTCAAACGACGTACAGCTTAACTCAAAGTCTCCGAGCATTAGCAACCCTCTTAAAGCTCCGTCGTTCTCAAATAGTTCAGACAATGCTGAAATTCCAGTTGCTAACAACCTGAGTTGCCAACCAAAATCTCTCGAGGCCGAATACAATTGTGTTCCTTATTCCAGTTCAACTATCGAAAGTAATAGTATTCAAAATCCAAAGGGATCAATGTTTTTAGATTCAAATTCCGCAGCTGTTCAAATTAGTTGTTCCGATAGTTGTGAAAAAATCGTGAAACATCCACAGAATTCTGCATCGATCAAAAGTGTCATGTCTGAGAAACCAACTTCTGCTCAGACACAAGTCCTCATAGCAGATAAACTCACAAATAAAAACAAATCTGAAATTGCCACTGGGAATTCAAAAGAGGATATTGTATGTATCGTCGAATCGAATGAATCCAAAAACATTCCTGAACAGGAACCACTTCTACATGGGCAGGCTGTAGTAGAATTAAAACCAGACAGCATGTCAAATCCAGTCATATCATCGGCTAACACGGTCCAGACCAATGATTTGGGGGATATATCAACTAAAGTTGAAGCAGTACCATCAGCCCCAGTAACATCAAGTTCTTCCATTAAATTAGACAATAGTATTCACAACCATTTGAGTCAAAAGGAAAGCGGAGCATCAAAATCAGTTATGGAGAACCATCAAAATGTAAAGGATAATAATACTATGCTAGTTGTGTGTAAATCTCAAATAAAAAGAGAGAATTCAATTAAAATAAGTGAACCCTCTGAAGTCAAGTCGCTTCCCGTTCGTCCAGCCAATAAAGAACTACTCGTTGATATTGGCTTACAAACAGACTTGGAAGAGGATCCAGAAATCTACTACTTTGCGGGTGGTCGTCACGTTGGGAGTCAAACAGATTGTGATGATGGCGAATACGAACCATTAATACCATTCGTCGCCAATACAAAACTGGAAATCATTGTTTTAACTAGTTCACCTCCGGGTCCGTGCGTTTCCTCGACAAAGACTGTCTCCGAAAGTAAGTCGGCTACGTCATCCTCAAATCATTTAGTGGAAGTAAAAGACTCGAAAACTGGGGGAGTCAGTTTTCAAGCAACATCTACATTAACTACAACTACAGCAACTGCATCCACAACAACAACAGCAGCTCCGGAAATCCGGCCTTTGGCAGGTTCTGTCGAGTCTACAATCAAGTCATCCGAAGTTAAAGCAGTTGTAACCGTTGTAAATACGAATAGAAATGCGTGCAAGCAAAAGGAGAATACCATAGTCACTACTGCCCCAAGGGGAGGAGGGGAAAAGGAAAAAGAGAAGGAAAAAGTTGAAAAAGATGGGTGGAAAACCGTTACAGCGCGCTCAAATCGAACAAAGTGGTCCCAATCAAGCTCATCATTAGGTTCCTCAGCAGCTAATTCATCGCGGGGATCACTTGACCGAGGTAGCATCGGAGACTACCGCGAAAGTAGGGATCGTGGATCTACAGGAAGCGGGAGTCATTCGGGGTCAGTGCGGGGACGATTAAATTCCTCCGGGTCTGCTCAAGCAGGCTCATGTGGTGGGAGTGGTACTCGTGGGAGTCCTAGTCAGAGCCATCATAACAGTAGCAGTAATTGTAGTGGCAATCGTCAACAGAGAAGTAATCTCATTAATTCTAACAATAGTCGCGAAAATCCAGCTTGGAAAGTGTGCGGTCCCGCTCGTGGCTCCATATCAAATGCTAGTAACTCTGCGAATTATCTCAAGTCAAGATTCTATCAGCCTTCGTCAACCATTTCTCTACCTGTTCTTAATGATCCACATGATGATCGGATTCGTATGCCGGATGGGAAGCGGCCCGGACCGGCACCGGGCTGTGTTACTTCCAGTTCGAAGAAAGTGAGTGAGGTAGAATCTGGTTATGGCTCCCGAGAAAAACTCTATAAGAAAAAAACTAGTTTGGCTGCTAACTTGGATGTTTGTAAGTTGTTAAAATTTCAAAACTAGTTTAATAGATACGGCTCAATTTAAATTTTTTTTAAATATGTATGTAGTAGCCTTGCACTACAGGAAAAAATTTATTAAATGCTTAAATGTTTAAGTTTTTACGGTTTTTGTTTCGAAAGGTGGTTCACCAAATAAACCGAAGGTTCAAAGACCCGCCTCGCAGCAAAGAAGTACGCAAACAACTAAAAAGCCCGGGATGTCAGTAGGAGTTGGGCATTCAACCGTTTCCAAAGTCCTTCGGGACGAAACTACTGCCACTGGAGTAGTGCCCATCCGTAAATTAAGATCCGAAGTTTCTACCGCAACTAATACAAATTTCACTTTTACGAGTAATTTTAAGCAGCGAACTACTGCAACTAGTTCTGGGGGTAAGGTAATGTCTTTCTCAGCCCCGTCAAAACCTATCAACAGTTTAAAGCCCGTCGATATGAATAAGGAACGAAGTTTTGTTACCGATAATCGACTAAATGTGAAGAAAAAACTTGAATCTAATTCCATCAGCCTTGGATCCGCTGGTCAAGGAGTTTATGGGTCCCGGATGAGCAAGAATTCCGTGTCTGGTACTTCCACCATGTCTACTACCAGTACCATTAGTAACGTAAACTCCAACAAGACCACAACAATAATCACATCCACAAATTTAAAGAAATCCGTCACAGCAACAAAGCAAAATAGTAGCAGCAATAGTGGTAGTGGTACTGTAAGAAATCATAATGTAGTAGTAGTTCAAGGAAGTAATGTTAACAGCAATGCCAGTAATAGCAATAAAAAGACGACCGGAGCAAAGTGCGTGGAAAAAGAAAAATTACCTGAGGCACATACGCAGCAAGCAGTGGAAATTGAAGCAGTTCGTGATCAAGATCCTGAAGTAGATACTGAAATGATCATGAATGCAAATGACAAGTGGAAAGAAGAAAAAGACACTGAGAGTTCCAACGACGACGAAGAAATTCAAAGAAAAGAAGCAGCCCTTGAGAGTGTTATCAAGGAAAGTGAATTATTGGCAGAAGAGCTTTTACAAGTTGAAAAAGATTTTGAAGAAATTGAGAATCGTCCAACGGATAATGACGAAGCTTCAGTTGTGTCGGATGGATGTGAAACCACTTCCAGTCCTTCTACATTCCCTGAATCCGAGACAGAGACTGAGATGAGTGATTTTTGCAGTGATTTGGACCAATTCTTTTTCATTGCCATCAATAATGATAGGAATTCTCCTTTGAATTCCTGCCACATCGATGAGAGTAATGAAGAACGAATTTTTGCCAAAAAGGAAAAATTGAGGCTGTCACCCGCTAAAAAGTGTGATAGTGCAGAGACATTGAAGCGTCATCGCGCTAAATTAGCAAAGGCAGAAAGAAATCGGGAGCGCCTCCTTCAAGCTAAATATAATCGCTATGTTGAGTTAAGTGAAAGATTTGCGAGTCTGAATGAAACCACTAAACGATTGGTGGAAGAAAGATCGGAATTAACAGCAAAGGCGGATGAGAGGAGAAAGCGGGCAGCTGAAAAGAGGAGATTATACCTGAAAAGTATTGTCAAAAAAGCGCATGATGAAGATTCTAAAGCTAAAGAAATTGCTTTCATCAATTTACTCGAGGCACAAAACAAGCGGCACGATTATCTAGCTAATGTCCAAGTGAGTTTTTTTGTAATTTAGATAAATAAATTGTCCTTTTTTTAAATTTTATCCTACATTCTGATGATAGTTCAACTGATTGTTTTTAACTCTACTGTGTGTGCTTTAAAACAATGCTGTTTTCATATGTTAAAACTAGGAAGTAGAAGACCGTTTGAATTCTATTCAAGAGGAACGAAAACTCAAATTTGAAGATCGAGCCGTTAAAGTTCAAGCTGTGATTGAACGACAGGGGCATATTCGCTATGGTTGGGAGGTAAGCAAAACTGCAAAACACATTTAAATTCATATGCGCATAGCGTTATATACCTACCTACTTAAATTAAATGGATGTAATTTTAGTCATTTATATCCAGCTAATTTATTTCGTTATCTAATATCATTTTTAATTAACAGACGAAGCTTGCAGCCATGCAAGAAAAACGAAGAAAAATCAATGAGCGGATTGTGAGAGAGAAAGAGGAGCGAGCTAAAGAAAGATCTGAATTAGCACAGGAAAAAGCACGGTATGTGTATAACGTGCTTTTTAATCATTGTTGAAACACTTTTATCACTATGCTGCTAATTACAATTAGTTCTCAAATTTGAATTTTCAAAATGAAAAGCAACAGGAGGAAGGTAAATTATGTTTGATAACTTTATATTTTGCACTTCAGAGATCGGGAAGAAAGGATTTCTGCACTCAACGCGGCTAAACAAGCCGAGAAAGAAGAGCTTCAAAAGAAAATTCTGCAAAAGCAACAAGAAACAGCGAGGAGGCACGAAGAAAATATTGAACAAATTCGACAAAAGGCAATTGAACTCACTTTACCACGTACACCGGAAGACACTGGGCCAGTCACTGTTCGAATGTGTTCTTTATGTAAAGTTACCGTAAGTGTTCATTTTAAACATCTACTCTACAGCAACTACACTACAACTTATTATTAACATTTTTTCAGAAATGCATGAGCTACTTTAAGTGACAGGTGGTGATGGTAGCATAATGTATTCTCTACTTTGTTTTTGTGTTTAAAAATTTCTCGTTTTTGTTAAAATATGATTGACCGTTACAGATGCAGTCAGAAGTTCAAGAATTAGCTCATCTCCGTGGCAGATCTCATTTGGATGCCGTTCGAAAAATGGAACAAGAGAATGGGAGCTCGAAAATTGAACAATTTGGTTTGAAATTCATAACGGATGTTCAAGTAGATAAAATTGAACCGGGGATTCGACATGATAAGAATCGGAGTAAAAAGCATTGTAAGAAGCTTATGTTAAAATTACTATCCAATGGAGAAGAATTTGAAAAGGCGGAACATGAGCAACGATTTGATAAGCCGTGGGGTGATCCTACATTGAAAGCAAAGGTATTGAAAAATTTACGAGAACTGGAACGGGCTTGTAGTTTATTTTCCTGTGGAAAAGGAACTTTGAGCATTGCAAATTCCATGGATAAGCTTTTAGCAGAAATTAGAAGAACTATTAATAAGGTAATTTTACTGTTTCATTTATTATAATGATTTTCCTGAAATATTTCAAAAACATGCAATTGTGTTGATACTTGAAAACAAGGGTAGCAGAACGGTAAATTATGTTGATTCGGATCGTCATTCATATATTTTATTTTGTTCCTCTACAGAATAAATCCGTGCAGGACGCAATCGTTGGTTTGAAAGCATTTTCGGTTGTGAGTAAAATCCTTCAGTGCAATGCACCAGATCTTCCACCTAAGTAAGCTGGATTTAAAAATTATGAATTTTCAATAAATACTTCTTCATAATCTTTGTTTTCTGGAATTTTTAAGACATGTGCAGTAGCTTTTTTAATGTAGATTTTGTGTTTATTGTAATTTTTTACAGAATTCTGATTGGAGCCTGTAATTTGATTGTGGGTGCAACGTATCAACATTTATCAAATGGAGTTTACGTTTTACGAGGAACTGTAATATGTAGTCTCATCGACTTGGTTGTTTGTCGGTTAAATGTAAGAATATTCACAGTCAATGCACTTCGAAGCATTGCATTATATTTAATTATATTCATTTATTCTTGCAGTTACAAATATGGTAAAAAAAAAATAATTTCCTTTTATTGATGTTGTCATGCAATAATTATTTTTGCTCAGAATTTAATACCCGATGGAAATCGCTGGTTGACGAACTCACCTGTTGAAAGCAACGAATCTCTTCAAGCTGATTCTGTAGCGGGTGTGTTCAAAATTAACTTTTTCTCAAACTTAAGTTTGATATATATGACGTTTATATACCTATGCTGTTGAGTTCATTTGCACAATTACATTAAAATTAATTTTTATTTCTTGTTTTTTATTTGTGAATTCAGATTTTGCTATTGAAACTCTCTTCACGTTGCTTAGCATTGTTCCAGATCCATATGATGGAATATCACGACAAAAAGATACGCGCATCAAAGACTCTGATATTTTAGACATTACCTACAGAACACAGGATATTATTGGGTGCGATAATTATCATGTTTATAATTACTTCAAATTTTTTCAAATGTTTGCAAAAAACGCAATTGCAAATTATTATTTGTGTATTTTCAGAAGCCTAAATTATTGATGTTATAATAATTGGATATTTATTGTTTGTTGAAAATTGTAGATATTTAGTGGCTGCGAATGTGATTGATCGACTATCAGTCTACTGCAGTAGTGTTCAAGGTCCCGTTGACAATCAACCAGGAGTTGCAAATTTATTAAAAATCTCTTTAGATTTCCTCACAGCCCTTGTTTGGTGTCTCACCTTTTGCTTAGAGCGACGTAGTTGTTTAAATGGAGGGAAGCGGGAAATGGATCCAACTCAGTTACTAGCAACATTAGAATCTTCAGAATTAGCAGGAAGTGTTTCCATGTCGTATGCCTTACTTTTGTATCAAGGTGCTCCCACCAGACCTAGATTAGTCAAACAGACGGAGAGTGAAATGTCCCTTGAAGATTCTTCCCTTCAAATTTATAATAATAATTCTGTCTCGCCGCCACCTCCTCCAGGAAATCGCACAGCTTCTGTAGTCAAGTCTACACTCTGCCTTGTAAATGCTGTTGCTAGATTAGATATTCAAGCACTACAGAATGTTTTAGGTTCGGAAGCAGTCTCCTTGCAATTTCGTCATATTGCGAGTCAACTCCTATGGCAGGTTGTGCCACATCGTGAGGATCGTGCCATGTGGGGACTTCTTCAAGAATTATTTATTGCCATAGGGAATTTTACAGTGAAAAATCTTCATAATCAAGTCACAATTCAATCGGGCCAAACCCCTACAGTTCTTCAACAGCTTTGTGTCGTAGCTAAAGAATTTTTATCGGATATTAGATTGTCAAGAAGTATTCTACCCACGCTTATTGCAGCCACTCATGGCTGCCCGGAAAATCGCGAATTACTCATTCAAGAGAATTTTCCAACAAGCGTAAGAAAGTTACAATAACGATTTTTAATAAGATATAGGTATATTAAGTACAAATCCAAAATAGTAAAAAAAAAGCTTTTTTGATCCATGCCATTCAAGGGACCACGGTACATATGCGAATTTACATTTTTCAAAAAACAAAATCGTTCCTATCTGTATTTAGATTTTACATTTCCTAAGACAAGTAGAAAATTTGTATAGACAAATTTTAGCAGTTTCGTATTGGAGTTTTTAATGAAATATCCATGTATCATACATTTTTTAGTACTTTTGCAGTTTTCTACCTTTATAGAAAATCGGTTCTATTTTGGCAATTTTTTAGAAAATTTCGGAAAAACGTACATTAGAAAAAGCTGAAAATTGAAAAATAAAAGACTTTAAAAATGTGTAGTTAACTGTAGTCTAATTATAATTCCCTAAAATAAATGAATAATTTTATTATGGATTTTTTGTATAGCTCCTTGATGGCTTTTTGGAATCCAAGTTTAGCTACGCAAATATAATTTTGAAAAGATTGGTTTCACCCCCACCATCATCATCAGGGTTAAGTAGCAGCAATAGCAGCAGCAGCACAACGCTTGGGAAATAAAACAACATTAAGGACTGGCATAATATAGAAGATATTATTAATTAATAATAATTACCTAATAAATATTGAATAATAGAAATTAATTTAGTGTTATAAATAATAATACAAGTAGGTCATGTAGCTCGCGAACTACCGTAACATAAATAACGCATAATATTATGTATTAATTAATTATATATTAATTAATGATTGATTACCTTTTCTATTCATTTTAAGTGAATTAATTTAATTATTACATACACGCATACTTACATATTATAATGTATGCATTATATATTATTATTTACATTAATAATTTGTATGTTGTCACACACACGAAAAAACTTTTAGTCATTGTTCTGTTGATTGTTTCAAGGGAAGTCGAGAGTCTAGGATGCGATTCGCAGAAGTGACGTTGTAATATGTATTATTATTGAGGATAAGTTAATAATTACTTTTAATTGAATTACTTATTGCGCATTTAATTAAACGATTGTGATAAAAAGTGCATGCTAATTATTATATACATACCTACATGCGAAGCAATATTATAGAATATTATGTGAGAATACCATTTAATACGATATTTGTCTGATTAACGTATGTACTATTAAACTACTACTAAGGTTAGTGTAGGTCTCAATGGTACGCGGTTGTTCGTTACGTATTATTCCTAAACTTACTTCGTCGACTATACCATGTATCTAGTACAGTAGCATGTAGTTTTATTATTATTATCGTCATCTTTGATGTTGTATCTAGTAATTAATCATTAATTAATTTTGATCACATTTCAGTTGAATTTCAATACGCATCCAATGTTAATGTTAACTTTGATTAACGATGATAATTATTATGTAGTGTAGAAAGTTCGTTTCCTATTTGCATTTCGTATAACTGAGTAATGTATTACTGGTTTTTGTTTGTTTCTCTTCTCCTTCTTTTTCATGTAATCCTTCAGAATGAATATATGAATTCAATATTTTTTTTATTTTTTATTTTAACAAAGGGCAGTAGGAACATAAAATAACAGTTGGCAGTGACAGCAGCAAGAAGAATAGCAGACGCCTAACTTTTTGTCCTAAACGAATATAAAATGTGCTTATAATTACATCGGATCTTCGGTTTGGTCAATTCTATTTCCATTTCACTTCAGTGTTCAGTACTTGTCATTCTTCGGTTTTTTTCAGTATTCCCCGATTTTGTTTTTAAAATTATCTCAGTTTATTAGATGTTGAAATTATGAAGTCTTACAATATATATTTCGAAATTGTGCCCTTATGATTATTAACTACTACATGAGTACTTACTACTGATAGTTGTCATTAGCATCTCGGTATGAGTAAACATTGTGATTGTCAATGTCAACATTAACTAATGAATAAATGGAATAATTATTCGTCTAACAAGAAAGAATTAATTCACTTAAGTTTTTAATATTTTTATTATAAGTAATATAGCCCTGCTGAAATGTAATTAAGTATGCATCATGCATGTAGGATATAAAGTGCGTGTGATTGTTTTACAAGGCCATTTAAGCCGGGGGGTATGAAACAGCGTTTAAAAAATGAAATAACATTCCAATAATAAAATGCACAAAAGTGATATTTGCCTCTTAATTCTTGATCTTTTGTAGTTTCCAAGTGTGTTGAACTCGTACAGATTTATTATATTTTCTGGTTACTAAATTGCATTAATTAGTTGATTCGCAGTTTTACATGTTGCAATAGTACGATGCATGTCTAATTAATTGCATTTATTATTATGCTTTTTAAGGCAGTTTTATATATTATATGTTAAGTTACATATCATTTTCACCGCTTCTATATCGTTATACACAACAATAATAAATTGTATTCTACAGCTACAGAACTGAAAAACGAAAGCCTCAAAGAGCATAAAATTCACAAAGCAACAGACAAAAAGTTATTAAGTTTTTAAAATAAAATTAAAATTAAAAAAAAATAATGCAAATACATAATATAGATTAGATAAGTAATATGTAAATGCATTAACTTGATATATAAGTGAGATTTTTGCTTGTAACGAAGCCATTCATCATGGGCCTGTGCCTGTGAAATGCCGTGTAGAATGTTTAACCATGGGTGACCATGGTGTAAGTAGTGTGCGTTGTCCTGTGAGTTGACGCTAATAAGTTAATTTGTATATATTGCTCTTGTTTATTCAATTTCATTTTACACTCTAATTTAATTGTAATCTCATATACTGCCCTCTACGAAATATACTTCGCATTGCCTATTTTATATTTTTGTCTACGTATCCTACAGTTTTTTTGATGATGTAATCGCAATTTCATTTGTGTTATTATGATTAAATGTATTCTTTTTTCTTTCTACTCACCTATACCCTATTCGCTCATCTACGCACTATCCACCTTTCTACACATATGTATGTATGTTGTATTATCTAATTATCTAATGATAAATCTTATTCTGCACGCATCCTGAAATTCTAATGTAATGAGTTAAATATTTGATTGCAAGTTCTAGTGCTTTCCGTTCTCCTGCTTAATTTGTTTTTGTAATTCCAAGGCTAATTTATATCCCCACTCTGGTCTTCGGTCTCTTCCCTGAACCAAAGACTTGACCTGTACAATTATTTAAATTCATCATATCAAAACAGCACCCAGTAAAATAATCCTTATATATTTCGTACACACGCAACAATGATTACTGAAAGTCCAAGTTCCCGAAACTCACCTCATTGGTATTGATGATGATACCATTCCCTTCCATGAGGAGATCTTCTGAGAGCTGGATGTCCTCAACGGCAGTGCCACGGGAAGCATCAGCAATCATTGCGGTTCGATACCCTATCTCATTTGCATGAGCAGCTGTCCAACCTTTCCCCCACAGATAGAATTACACAAAACAAAACAAACATTATTCAGGCTCCATTTTATTCTTAGTACTGTTGCCACTTTCAGATTCGCTTTTTAAGTAACTCAAGCATCCTGTAACTGTAACTCCTGCTATTTTTAAAGACAGTAAAGCGATATCAAGAATGAGACGTACGAACACAGACGTCATAAGCAATGCCACAGACATAACAATCAGTGATTCCCTTCTTGGCAAGTTCATCATCGAGACATGTAGCAGACAATTTTGAATTGTCCCAAAAGGCCGAGTATGAGTCAATTTCTGGCTTTGTTCCTTTGTAAATAAATTCACTTCCTTCCACAACCTATTTCCATCAAATTAAAGTGATGAAAAACAATAATATGAAGGTCTTTTCTACTAATATTATTTCATTTTTTAACTAAATCGTAAAAACAATATTAAATTCGGGATTTTGAACGATACTGACATGTGAGTGAAAAATGCACCGGCGTAAAAACCCTCAACTGTAAGACCTTGATTTCACTAGAAAAGTTAATAATTGTTAGCTATAAGAAACTCGCTTTCAGATTTAACCATTGTTAAAGTTGAAAGCGAGAACCTTAGGACTAACAATTGTTAACTTTTCTAGTGAAATCAAGGTCTAACATGTTATAAAGTAATCGAGCTACAGACAAATAACCGAGTTAATTACTTTGAGATTTTCATGCAATTTAGCACCCCAGGAATTCTGGACGCAGTGCCGAGGCCAAAGTTTTTGTTCAAATGGAGGTGGACCTTCAAAGATTACTGTATCGTACAGGTTCAGTTGATCCTTATCTTGAATCTATGACAATCAGACATCATTCATTAAAATCCTTATTAGCACTATAGCATACCTATATCATAGCTTCTTGTGATTCACATTGGAAAATACACTGGATATAATAAAATGAACATTCTATCATTGCAATCTCCGTGCAAAATACGTTATCTACATGATTAGAAATGTATTACGCCAAGGAAAAACAACGTCAAAAATATTTTAATTCCGTTACGTTGTATATAAAAATTAGCTACAGGAACCGGCACTGGTAGAAACTGGAAGTTTTACGTTTGTCCGGAAATTCAAATAGGTAAATTTTTTTTAAACCAGGGCATAGATTCAAAAATTAGTAAACCCTGTTACTGCTACCATCACGTGACGTAACGCCTAGCTTTCTTGTGTTGGTAAGTATTTGGGAAAAATTGAGAGCGCATTAAGTACTTCTTGGTATTAATACAAAAATGTTGAAAACAATAAATATTGCTATACCCCACATTTGAACAATGACAAGGACAGGAAAAGGAAACGAGGACTCCATGATCATAATATTCATAATACACATTCTCACTCACCTCACTAGTCTCATGTAATTTCCTGAGTGCGATATTGTCTAAGAAGGAAACATGATTCTCGGGATGCCAGTCCAAAGAGTAGAAAACTCCATCAAACTCAACGGTGTCCAAGAGACGGTTGATCGGCTCCACCACCTACCCTCAGTCAAAACACCATAGTACCAGTCAGTTTCACATAAAGCCAAATTAATAAAATAATATATTAGTAATAATGAATAAAAAAAAATATATGTGAGACAATCTTCAGTTCAAGCTCTGCTACAGCAAACCATCGAAAACAATACATAAATCCGTCCAAAAATAAAACCAAGAACTCACATCATCTAGGCAATCTAGCCCCATAGCCCTGTATAAAATACTTAACCAAAAAACCTCCACATTCCACAGTCTCATGCTGACACTCTACCAAAAACCAAAATACCAAAAACCAAAACCAAAACAAAACCAATGCAAAAAAATAAGCCCATAATAATATTCGCTGACAGAAAAGTCGGAAATCCGTCGGATCGGATCGAAATCCACATTGAGCATTATTATAGGAATCAGCTGAAGGAAAAGGAAATGTAAAAGTTGTATACAAAATACACAATCTACTCCTCTCGTATAAACTACCTTACTTTCTATTACTCTCTACAAAAAAAAACCTCGAAAATGAAATAATGATGGTAAAGTAATCCAAAAGGCGAGAAAAGAAATCATAAAGAAAGGAAAGTACAAGAAAGGGCTCATGCTGAGCAAAATTATTACAAAATCAATATTAATATCCAGAATCTACCCACAACTCTCCATTCACCACACACACATAATATATCCACACGTCTCAAAATTAATACGAGCGACAACAGACAGAGAACACAAGACATAACTAAAATATTATAATCATTTATATGTGACGGGTATGTGGAAATACTATACAGTGGGTTAGTATAAGAAGATCAATTTAAAGACAATGCCGACACCTTTATCACACATCACATCACCACTCAAACTAAAACCGTAAACATAATTATTATTACTATTATATAGGTATTTGTATAGGGATAAAATCCATCATGCTGCAGTCGGAAAGAAATAACTGAATTGAAAATAATAATGTCCCTCCAAGTAATAAAATATTAGAGGTACACAAAGCATAATAAGAGCATCAAAGACAAAGGCAACACGTGTTCATGAGCAGATCATAAGAATAAGACACACAACACAGATAATTAATTACAAACCTCTTCCCCATTCTGTTTGGCTGGACAATTCGACATGGAGAGTGAACCGCTGATGAAATCATTTTGAACATCCACTATCACAAGAGCACTCACTGGTCGAACAATCTAATTTTTTTGAGGGGAATTTAATTAAAATAATCATCATAAAGCATTACATTAATAATGATGCGACTTACAGGTAATTATACTCTACTTTTGCACACTTACAGTAAAAAAAATAATCAATATTTTAGGCTAAATATATCGCATCGTATATCGTATTCTGCAAAGCATTAAACGCGATTTCAAAAAAAATAACGTGAAATTATGAGTTTGCTTTTATATTTGTATCCTTGTGTAATAAAAATGTGTTTTCTCTTTCAAAATAATATTTTCTGTTTTCTCCAAACTTTCAAACTTACATCTTAAAGAAAGTGCGTACGCTCATGCTATACATATGGCACCAAGTTCAAGCTTTTACTTTTAAAAAGCATGAAACTGGCATGATTCAAATATTCAATAAGGTTTCCTGTTTCCAGCTTGAAAAAAAAAACAATTTTTAATCGTTTTAAACATTGGAGTCGATATATGTTAGCAGGTGGAAGACAATAGACAATGATGTTGCTATATGTTAGAAAACGAGAGTATGTTGATTGTCCCATTTTTTCAAAAAAAAATTTATTATAGAGGTACGCTTCATTTATGAACTTGAGTACGTCTGTATTATGAATATGATGTGTTCAATTCTTCAAGGACAGTAGAGGATATTCTATAAGCTATTGTTACCAACTATTCATATTATAGACGCCCGTTCTATAATGAATATTTATTCCCCCATTACTTCCCCCTTTCATACTCCTCACAATGTGAATTTCCAGAATTCCATAGATTAAAAGGTAATTAATGAGAGAGAGCACAAAAGAAAGCAAATACATACTTTCTTTCTTACTTTCACTTCTTTCTATCCCCAGCATAAGCCATAATACAATACATACAGAATTTACCTAATGTACTTATCATGATACAACGAAAGTACATGGAGAACATGGATTCAGAATAGTCTATAGAAATTTTAAAAAGTGCATTCTTGCCTATATACAGAGTTCCAAATAATCTCCCTCCCCCTCACACCCAAAACGACCTATCTACCCAAATACCAAGAGCCCATCCCAACAAGTAATATAACTTTTGTTCTAATCAGAATTTTATTGCGGATATAACGTTTCTTGAGAAAATTCAGAAAATATCAGAGACGATTTTGCATGACACATTATTTAAAGTTGAAATTCAAAAAAACCGACTTTGGCATGATACAATTTTTTTTAGCAGTTAACCAATTTTTAAAATTATTTTGTGTACTATACTTCTGAAATAAAATTTCTCTGTAAAGCAAAAGTTACACAACTAATTGGCATGGGCATGGTAGTTTTTGCTGGAGAGGGGGGGTCAAAGGTTATTTCCCACTCCAACCCTGTACTTGACTTCTTAAAGCAATAACAACAACTACAACCTGGCGCAGTGATAGCAGGAATCAAAATCAATGAAATGGAAATGGATGAACGAAAATCCTGGACAAAAAAAAATTCAAGAACAAAGACCAAATATGTATACGCAGCAGTGTCTGTGTACTAAAAAGAAGAAAATAAAGGGAAAGTGAAGGAACTTTACACAGTACTGACAGTGTACTGAGTCCACTCATGGGCCACCCTGCATAAACTACAAACAATTTCATACACTTTTGGCAATGCCAGGATCATAGCATCGCCCAGACTGTTTTTCTTTTCTCTATACAAAGTCAAGTCTACCTACACTCTACACAGGACTGGAAATAATTGCAAGACAAATCATAATCATTGTTCATTGTTGCTCCCTTCCCTCCTCGCATACATCCGCTGTAGTCTCCATTTCACCATTGATCAATGTCAAAATTGACAATATGTCCTTTCAATGTCCCAAACAACAATCAACTTTGTATATTTCCTTTGCCTATTTTTGTCAACAGAATATCAGAGCTACTTTCACCTTCTTAAGATTTAGCATTTCTGCAGCCGTCCTGTCTAATCCCACATTATTAAGTACTAAAAGAGTTTGTATACGCATTCAAATACCTTGATGAACTTTCTAGACCTTGAACCAGTGGCCAAGAGCCATTGTAAACCAATAAGCAAATAGCACAACCACCATCTATTACTACTAAACAAATATATCAAATTCCTACACACACTTTATTCCTTTAAAAATTTAATTATTTCCATGTGCGTCTATGGTATATATGCAATCAAAAATACACTGACTGTATATTAACCAGGCAATATGCTATATAGCTATATCCTTCATCTCAAACCATAATGCAAAAAAGGAAGTCTACTTCCATCCTCTAGCTGTCAAACTATAAGATACACAAAATTAAATTCAGCTAGAGTTGCAGGATCTTGTTGACATAATATACTAAATATAACTATTTTTTCAAAAATTGTAAAATTAATTCATAATGCATTTCCCGGGGACAAAGTACATCACATACCTATGAAGATACTAACTACTTAAACCCAGTGTCAAAACGCAAGACCCCTATAAGAAACTGCAACCCACAATATATTACTACGATTATGAATTATGAGCTTACCTACACTACTTTGGAAATATCGAGTAGAGCAAACAAAAATAGTCATAAAAAAAGTGTATTTATGGGAGAATGTACCTACGCGACCTTTGCACTTTAACTTTGACTTTGTCGACTGTATGTAAAACACCCAGAAGACCAACACCACAGTACCTACACCTATTTATACTTTTTTATACACTCATCTATTTCTACTTGCGCCAGCAACTTGTTATTTTTTATATTTTTTTTTGTGTATTTGAATATTGAATAGACAGGGAGAGGGATGGACGTCAGTCTGTAAGAAAATGTAGCGTAAAACACATAGACGTCACTGTATCAGTAGGACTGGGACCGGGACCAGGACCAGGACGAGGACCGGTCCCGGTTCAGTTGAGTTCAATCAATGCAGTCGGGTGGATTTGTTCGTAGAGTCATCGTCAGCCTGATTATCATGGGCATGGAATAGCATGTCTATGACATTTAGCTCCGCTTCTTCGTGTAGTCAATAGTTGTGAACTTCCGAACTGTGAAACCGAGAAAACTGAGTCCGACTCCGATTCCGGGTAGTAGCAGTGGCAGGAGTCGTAGTAGTATTAGTAGTAGTAGTTTTTTACTTTTGCTTGTTTTTCCAGGAGATAGTGAGACAGCACATAGGAGTTCTCGTTACCGTTCCCGTCCCCGTTACCGATCCCGTTCCAGTTCACATGTTCCTGGTGATGGGTGAGTTTGTGCGAGTGGCCCGGTGGCAGTGTGAGTGTCAGTGCCAGGTACAGAGTGGTAGTTTTATTATCAGCACAATCACAGTCCCCATTTCCCTCATTTCACCATATTTTACTTATGTACTTATCCTTCTTACGTTTATTACTATTACTCAGTCCAATTTCCTCTCTCCCGTCGCCCAAACACTACAACTACACCGTCCCAATCAATCCCCGTGAGTAAGTCAGGAAGAAAAATATGAGGAAAACTGTTCAGACTTTGCATACAGTAGTAAACGAAAACGACCCACCGACCGACCGACCGACCAACAGACCGAACCGAACCGACCTAGGTCCGGGATCCTGTACACTTGTCCGTACATACATGTAGTGTACAGTGCCCAGAAAGGACGTTAAAAAATACGTATTTGTTCGAATAGGACCAGGAGCCATAATCCCATTTCTAATGACTTTATACTTTGACTTCATACAGACATTAAAAGCTCCCTTTACTTCTCCATTACATTTCTGAGAAGAAAATAAAAAACTCGGCTGCCGAGATTCTCTTGTTTTCTTATAAACTTTAATTTATTCCCAGAGCCAATGTCAGTCTGTCCTTTCTATAGCCTCTGTCTATATAGTATATCAATACAGAGTGGTGTGAATGCGAGAAGGAAAGGAAATCGAACGTAGGACAGAATATCCTCCAAGCATTACTATATCGTTGTTGAGTTGAAGAATGAAAACAAGCCATTTGGAATTTTCCAAGAGGTTTACAATTGCCGCTACAATCGTTAACGCTTCCTTCCTTGAAATAAATAAGTTTCACACTTTTTTTCACTGTTCAAAAATTGCTATATACTGTACTTCTTTGAAAAGCAAAATTTACTGTATTTTTGACACTTTTTTGAAAAGACTTAAAAGTGTAAAACACAAATATTTCCTCTTTTTTGAAAATGCAAAATGCAAATATCTATTTTCACCTTTTATACTGCTATGCTGTTACAAATGGAATATAAGATTCTAACACTGGTAAATGGCTGATTTTAATTCTTCAAGTTGAGAGACAAGAAACATGATTCTTTCCACGGCACTATACTATTCGCGTAAATAAAACAAAAAATAAAGTAGATAAGTTGTGCTTCTCTCTCCCCATGCATGTTTATGTGGTTCAACTTGTAATAGAATTTTGGTTGAGACTGTTTACAAAAAATATATTATATTCTGTTCCCCTGTTCCATGAGACTTTTTTAGCCGATCCCGACAACGAAAATGACGAAGACGGCGACGACGACGACGAGAAAGAGGACCCATGCTGTAGTACAGTTTAGAGTCACGGTCATCCTTACTACTATCCATCCAGTATGTCATATATCCGTGCGGAAAGGAACCTCCATGAGAGAAGGTGGACTAACCGCTACCGGCACCGGCACCGGTACCAGTCCCGGAACGAAGTCTCGTTTCGTTTCGGCCCTAGTTCTTCTCCTATAGTCTAATCTATATAGATTTAAATTTGTCTTGCCTTGACGTGTAAATGGATCATGAGACGAGAAGGAGACTCCTGACTACGTCCACCTGACTATGACATGACTTGGATACTTTAGATTTTGAACATACTTTACTTTAATATACTGAGAGACTTTAGTTTTTTCTATACATATATTATGCCTCATGTGTATCTCATCATCATCATCATCATCACAATCACGATTCACGATCGCATGGTATGGCTCCACTCATCTAACAATCCCGTGTCCCTTCCAAATCCAAATCCAATCCAAAATCCTCCAATCCCAATGGACGGCGGAAATTTGAGCAATTTTTTTTTCGACTTTTATTTTCTTTTGTAAGTTTTGTACACTTGGGAAGTACATAGCAGAGAGAGAGAGGTTTTCACTCTTTCCTATTTTCCCTTTGACTCCGACTCCGGGCTTTTTTTTGTTGGACTTAATAGAAAAGGTGAGGGGAAAAAGTGACGTTAGTGTTGAATGTTGAATGCTCAATGCTGATAATGGTATTATATACTATTGAGACTGACTCGCCTTTGGCTCGGTTGACGACGCTGACCACTACAGTTACATTTCCTATTCTACAAATACAAAACCTATTCTCTCACAATCTATATTTGGAGCACCTACCCACCGCACCTACCTGTCCTGTCCTGTGCGGTGTGAGGTGGGGGCTGATTACGGATATAAAGTGTAAAGGTGATGGTGACTTACACGGATGAGCTCCATTGGGTTTGGATTCGGATTGGGATTAGAGTTGGTCTAGAAAATGTAATAATATTTGGACGGGAGACCAAAGTAGTTCCGAGTATACAGTGATTATTATTATACTCAGACACAGCTCACCACCACCACCTTTCCGTCCCATTCTCCATAAATTATCGCAATGTCATTCCCATGGCTTTGTTAGGTTAGGCAGGTCATAGCCATATGCCATAATAATGTAACTCCTATTTTTTTAATACCTTCAACTTTCCCAATAATCCTGAGAACTACAGTCTACATTGTATTTATACAGTGTATACAAATTATATTAAGTATAACTACCCCTATTGTAATGTATACGTGGTACATATAGTAAATAGTAAATGACTAAAAAAAATGCGAAATTCTTTGGGGTAATTATGTTAATTTCTATGTACTTTTTGTAGTACATATTCATGCTTGTTTGTTTGTTAGCCGTACCAAACTTTTAATTACATTCTGTGTGTAGCCTCTCTCTCTCCATTTCTCCTATGTCACCGAAACCGATACCGATACCGGTACCGATGCCGATGCGATGTGCTGAACTCCTGACTGATGGCAAAGAGTATAGAAAATTGTAAATCTAAATTACTTTCCATTGTACTTGCAGGTACTACGTACCGCAAATACAAGAATAAAGTAGGTAAGCAAAGTAATAAATGGTAAAACTTTTGTGCAGCCTACGCTGCCTATAATAGAAGTCTCCGACTTTGACATTTTTTATCCAATATCCGTACCATACTAATACGTATAGGAGCCTATATAGCCGACACACACAAAAAAACAATTTTCCCTTCAATAATAGTCATAGAAGAGTATAGAAGAGAAACTCACCTTTTTAATCCATTTTTGCCAACACAAGTCAAACTCTTTGCTTGAAATTAGTCCATCCTGTAATTCAAATAATGTAAATAGGGAATTTCAAAATTACACCCTCTATTCATTATTCATCAGTTGGGCACGTCACCCCATAATTAGATAAAGTAAAAATTATCCATCATTTTTAATTTAACAAAAAATGAACACACAAAAATAGATGTTAATTATTTATAAGAGTTAATTATATTTATAGAGATTTTACAAACCTGATCAACATCAAAAATGTTAAACATAATTTTCAATCTCTTCTCCTCCACACTGTAGGGTTCATCCAAATCATTTCGAAATAAAGCTCGGCATAAAACTTGAAATTCGTTAAAGTTTAGTGAGCCATCCCTGTGGAGTGTACAATAGAGGAAAACAAATCAAAATCCAATAAATATAGAAAAATGTATTGCAAAAAGGTATACATTATGTGTGCTACAAACAAAAAATAAAAAGCTTCATCGTCCAGATTCAGAATCCTGAATTTGCGTTTTCATGCATGCTAGTGAAAAATTAGACATGTGAAGGTTACTCTTGTTGCTGCTATTACTTTCAAGGGTAAAAGGTTTATAATTATATAATGGCTCGCAGACTCAAATACTTCTCTGTCAGTCTAAACATCTGAATATTGAATACACAGAAGCCTAACACATACTTGGATGCACCTGATGCACCTGAGGCCTGAATACATAATAATATAACCTGCACATCCATACAGAGTGATAATAACAATCCTAAATATTGAATAGTAATTTATAGAAAATAAAATTCAGCATTAATATTATCCTACAAAGTTAAAAAAAAAAACAAACGCTAAGAAAATAAAGACACGTGGTGGTGGGACAAATGTACATATTACATTCTTGCATGTTTGTCAATATCAATACATATTCATTCATTTAAAAAAAATGTTTATTGTTTAGGTTTTTATATACGGGGAGAAAATATAGCCTTGAGTAAAGAAGCAGGTTCAAATTTTTATTCTATGAGAAAATCAACTGCTGATAATGTAGCTTGCAAAAATGAGGCTACACGGAGTACGGAGTAAAAGACATGCAGCAGCTATATAATTTGCAAAAAAATCAGAAGGGATTAAAGCCAACATTATTCTGTTTTTTGCACTATCCTATACATGCCTATTATTGTTGCATGCTAAACTGCTGCTGCTGACTCCGAGCCATCACATCAGACACACACACACACACAAAGACAAAACATTAATTAAATAATGAACTGTGGAGGGATACGAAAGCAGCAGTGTACCTACTAAAATGAATAGAAAAACATGAGCTTCGTTCTCGTATTTGTCTGTTATCGTTATGGTTTGTAATTACAGTGTACAACCACACGACGACCGACGACAGCTAAATTCCCACGTCGAATCGGATGTCATGCATCGCCACTATATTATATTATCCTTTCCACCATGAAACACACACATCTAACAGATTCCCGCGCTCAATGACAAAGCTTCAGGAAAATAGTTACGGACCTCGTGTACGAAAGTATAATTTACAATTATTCCTATGTAATTAAATTACATATGATCTTATTTTATTTTTCAATCCATAAGTTGTAAGTGCTTATATTATGGAGACAAAACTTCTAGATGCTACTTAGTAGCTGGTAAAATTGAAAATGTAAAATACAACAAAAAGTGTTCTTACTGGCTCGTGTAGCATGCTATCATCTAATATGACATGCGGCATTGTACTTTTTAGCCATTTCTAATTTTAACTAGAATTATTTTTCTCACCATATAATCTAAATTTTTACTAATATTTCCAATCTCAACTTAGTGATTTGAATTTCGATAAGAAAATAAAAAATAATCACGAAAGAAATGACCCATTAGACCTGGACACAAAATACAAGCGACAGACAACAAAGAGAAAGAGATTGGATGTTGGACAGGGGAACTACATAATATTACAAAGAAGCATATAAAATACAGTAGACTTACCCATCAGTGTCAAAAGCGGCAAAGCAAGTTTCCATGGACTCGTGGGACTCGAAATCACAATTTGAGAAGAATTCAGAATTATCGTTTAGAGAATTTTCAATTTTGACTTGATCATCAGAATCAACGGAAGAAATGTCAGTACTTTTTACATTTGAAGAACGCTGGAGCAACTGAGAGGCCATTATGGCATGACCGTCCCTCACTATATATGACAAACTGTAATTAAATTATTAATATTCTTTCAAGCCCGACTCCCACTCCGACTACAACCACGGGAACGGAGGAGCGGACGGATGACGGACATGGACAAGGAACCCGCTCCTGACTCCTCTGGCTGTAGTTAAATAAGTATTATTTTAATAATACAAACCTAAATCTCACTCAGTCGTCGTCCTCCTGCTCCTACATACAGGAGACGCAGGTGGCTATAGACGAAGTAGCAGATAGCTGTGTTTACAAGAAGGAAAGAGGAAACTCACCGAGAAAACGATTTGTAAAACGAAGGAACGAGAAAGCGGATTGAGAAAGAGAGAGACGGTGGACGGCGACAGACTGGGACTCTCACTCTCCTCTGACTCAGAGTAAAGTCAAACTGGAAAATCAAACCGAATCTACTTTACACACAAAAAGTCTGTCCGTCTCCCCACAAATAAACAGAAACCGAGAAAAGGAGACGCAGACAGAAACTGGAAGTCCTCACGTTCTCTCCCGTCTCCCGTATTTTACCGCTCGATCCCGTGTCCCGTCCTTGTCAGACACGAACAAGACCGCACGAGAAACTATATACTATGATGAAAATAAGGATGGAAAATAACGTCCGTCTTTCCTTCGTAGTTGTTCGTATAAATATACGAGACCTTTTCGTTTTCAGTTGCACACTGTCGTCAATACGCAGAGGCACTGCTCACGCTGACTTCAAGTCCAATCTTAACGCAACTAATAAAGCAGCATTCGAATTCTCACTACTAAGCCCGGAGGGAGGATCCACCAATGACGCCGTACATTTTGGGGGAGGAGGATCTGGATGATGTCCAATTTCTTGGATTTATCTTTTAAAAACTTACTAGATTGACAGTGTGGAAGGTAGGGAGTTTCAATATTTCACATTTTCGCATGACGTCATTACTGGAAGCCCCTCACAGATACTACAGTAGAAATAGGTGCTGCTCCTATCCTATCCTATATTTACATCCCTTCTTTTTCATTTATTTTCACATTGAGTTTGAGTAGGGGAGGGGGAGATTTCTGTTTTTTCTGATGCTAATATATTATAATGCTAAAATTCTTACCTTTAGTTTTTACTTTACGATTATGTTAGGCTACACTTCATGCGCGAGCACCACACCACTGCCTCTCAACATTTCCCCTCTGTGTTTTGGCAAACCTTCGTTTTCAGTCAGTTTAAACTATGTACACCAGCAAAGACCCATCCAGTCCATCCATCCATGGAGATATGGAGAATCGGACGACAGTACAAAATTAAAAATAACGGCGACATAATGACTTTGAACATTTGACATTTGAGATTTGAGTGAGAAGGAATAAATAGTTTGAGATTGTCATATAGGAAGTCAACATAATGTAGGTATATAGAGACAGCCGCGGATCTAGGTAAGCCCCCTCAATAAGGAATTTTGTGTAACATTGTAGAGATATAGGAATGACCGTATTTTCGTAGATGACCGCTTAACATTGTTATCCCCCCCCCAGGTAACCATTAGCCCCCTTGAGGGCCGGATAATGTGGCCAGCGCAGGCAGCCCCCGCTACCTGAATTTTCAAAAACATGAAAATGGAATATTTTGAACTTTTCAAAAACATGCAAATGAAAGTTTTTGCACATATCAAAAGCATGCAAATAAAACATTTTTAACACTTTAGAAAAAAAATGTAAATCGAACATTTTAAACTTTTCTAAAAATGGTAAATACAACATTTTGATTTACCAAAGAAAACGTTCTAAAATCAAAATGGTAGTTGTTTGGAAACTATACTGCTGCCTAAAAGTAATTCCTTCGCCCGGCCCTGGACCCCTTCATAAAACATTTCTGGATCCGCCGCTGTACTGACTAGTGAGAGAAATGATGGGACAGGGGGAAAGGTCTGGTGTACTGTTGTAATTTGTGTACAAAGAACAATTGTTCTTTTCGTTTGTGATAGTGCTTTCACAACCACAAACACAAACTAGTAAATTGGATTGTGCACAATCACAATGTAGAACAAACACGCAGGACGACAAACAAGAACAAACCTGTTTTTGTCATTCGTCAGCACAGAACGTTTTGTGGACAAACACAATCTATCACAATAACAATCCTAGCTGAGAAAATACATTGTGAACAACGTACTTTGTGATTGTTTTGTTATTTCAGAAATAACAATCTTCCAATTTGTTTGTTCACAAATTACAACAGTAGTCTGGTGGGCTCTGCTCTTCTTCTTCTGTTGACGTCTGTCTGCAGTCTATCGTTGACGTGGTCGTCTCCGTTTGTCCCTGTATCAATAGTCAATATAAAGTAATAGTGCGCCCATTACATTTTCGACGTTGGAAGTTTGGAAGTACCACTTGACCGATTTGGACGAAAGGAAGTCGTTTCACCAAATTACAAGTTGGGCGATCGTAGTATTTTTAATGTTGTTTCCCTACATATATATACTCTATATACTGTACAGTCTTTATTACGCAGAGACAGCAGGCACTTGTTAACTTTTACACTTTTATTTTTTTTTAGACTTTTTTACAAAAATAAATGAGTAAATTGGGGACGGATACAGGTACGGACACGGACACGGTACCGCACCGTTGTCCAGGTTCCGGTCCAGCTTTATAGTTTGGTTGTCTTTTTTGTATGTGTACCAAATTTTGGGGGTGATTATTGTTATTTTTGTCTCTCCTCTCTGCAGTGTAAAATTCGTATAGGTATACTTTTGTAGGTTCGCTTTCGCTACATATGGGCTCCTTTGTTATGTGATGTAATTATTCATGTCCAAGTCTGAGTTATTGACGAATTGTATGTGTTATGTTGGTTGGTATAAAGTACCTAAGCCTAAAAAAGGTTTGGATACAAGTGGATGTAAAGGTACATATTGATAAAAAAAGGATAGGTACCGAAAACAGTGACTGTCACAGTCAGACATAAAAGTGATGAGATTTTTTTTACTTTCATTTGACGCGTTTTTTTTATCTCACTATTTTGTGTTTTAAAAATGGGCATACCTGCTCTATTTAATCATTTAATTAATCTACAAATCTTAATTGACGATGGTACACTATATACTTTTATTAAGTCGCAAATCTGTATTTTGTTTTTGTCACCGTTTGTAAATGTGACGTACTCATGAACATTCGAGTTGCCACTGCCGCAGACGAACGATGATACGGAAGTGAAACATTATAGGAATACATATTATAAGGGACACTTCACTTTTTAGATCTACATTGTAGCAACACAATTATGCGCCATAATTAAAATTGGAATTTCATTCAAGTATACGTAGTGAGTTTTAAAATGTAGGAGAAAAAAATCCAATAATAATGATTAGGATTTCTGGAATTGCTTGTAAATACAAGTTCCATATGTTATAATAATTATATTTGTGAAAGAAATGAAGGGGAAGAAGACAATTATTTTGAAAAATCTTCCAAACTTTAAACGCATATAATATACATATTGTTCCCATTTTTGGAGTAGCCTTAGCCTTAATGTATTTTCCAGGACCAGGATACATACAATCAGTTATACCTATAATATAATGGGTATATAATTATTATTATTTTCCTTACAAAAATTCTTGTCATTTCCGATTTCCGCCATGAGTTGTCCTTGACGACGAGCTATATGCAAAATGAAAATGCCCACCCAGCCCACAATTCAAGGTCACGGGACAGCGGGTGTCAATCCTGATTATGTCAATGTCAATTCACTTTAGTTTAGTCAGCAGATTGCTCACTAGTCAGACTGCATAATGTTGAATGTATATGCAGCATACACCTCATCCGCAGTGATAGGACAGTTGACAGTACGGCACGCCGCATACCACCATTTTTGGTCTATACTACACTCCTCCAAGAATTATGACAGGGTTTTTAGGAGTCGAAACAGTAATACTATTGAAATTGTTCCAGATAATTTCCTTTCAAATTCAACTATGTCACCCCCATTTCGTAGCTCACAGCAGTCAAAATGACAAAGCGAATTTTGATCTGCAGAATTTGACAAACAATAGTACGAAACACAAATAGTTGTGGTATATATTCATAAAATGCATATTTGCATAATGTTTTCAGGGTTACACAATTTGCATAATTATATAGTGTTACAACAGTGCTGATGAAATCAGTACAGTACAAATCTGTGAGCATCATTTATTCTTTACTGTGCCTAATTTTTAACTTGATTAGCATAGACACTCTATTTTGCATATTTTAAAAGAAACTGTAACTTACGTAAAAATGCTTCTATATTTTTTATAATTTGATTACGATTTTATTTTCGTAGGAACGGTGGTATTGCTAGATTTTATTCTATAGTGTTGTCTGTTTAATAATAATTATACCTATACAAGTACATTTTGAATTGGAATCAATCGGTCTTTCTTTTGTCAGTTCTGAAAATGTTAAAAATTGATTTTGAGATCTGTAAAAATAAATAAAGGAGCAGAGCGACGGCGGCGAGTAGGAGGGACATGACATCTACTGAATAGTACTGGACAAAATTGAGATCACGGGCTGGAGAGCGAAGATGAGGAGCACCGTCATGACGGAGGACATATTCTGTCCAGTAAACTGCAGTCTCCAGTGCTGGAACCTGCCTGTCCCGAAATATTCTCGAAAGTGTTTTTGCTTTTTCGGCATACCTAAAAGAGATGAAGAATACCACGCGCACAATTTATTATAATTGTGGAAATTGAAAATATAATCAAAATTTTCAAAATAATTCAAAATGCTTTTTTTAAGTTTCTTACTTTGTATCTGACAAAATACGTTGTATACTATCCATTAAAGTTGCTTCCGTAATATCTCCCAGCTCCAGTTTGAGGCCGTAGCCTTTATTTTCAACCATTTGAATGTTATAGTCCTGGTCACCAAACATTGGGATCCCCAAAACTGGAATTCCATTCCACGTTGCTTCCGACGTACTCAGTCCTCCAGCATGCGATATGAATAGACGGATCTTGGGATGAGCTAAAATATCCTGTTGCGGGGCCCATTTTAAAAGTTTGACATTCCCTGGTTTATCCTCCATACTCTCAGTTTCCCATTTCCACAGAACCTTCAGTTTCAATTTACGAAAGACAGAGATGAAGGTTTGACGGAGTTTTTCAGGGAGGGCTGAGCCATGAAGAATGGATCCCATACTAAAGTAGATGAAACCATCCTCTTGGGGATCTGAGCCGGAGCTGGAGCCGGAACCGGAACCGGAACTATTGATAAAATCTAGAATATCTGTTGGGAGTGGTTTTGCTTCTTGTTGACAGTACAGCCCACCAATGTCAATCATATCAGACATGAAAGGTCGGAGATAATTAACACTGAAATGACTCGCGACTAACATCAAACTCATTTCTTTGGCAATGTCCATTACACTCGGAGTATCCTGTCCATAGTACTCCCGGTTCACAGCATCCATCTGTGGAGTGTAAGTTGTATGGAAGAAGATGCTGTACCAGAGATAACTTACAAAATTGTTGATTCTCTCAAGGAATGTCATTCGATCCGTCAGATTCGTAAAAATGTTTGGGACGAATGAGACTGGGGCTGGAGCACCGGCCATGGCTGAGACGTGAAAAGCGGGTGTTATGGGGGAGAGGATTATGAAAGGGGTTTTGAACTGATGAATGTAGCCGAATGAACATTCGTTTCCTATTCCAACCCCAAGAATTAAATCAAATTTTTCTTGATGTATTAAACTTTGAACCTGCTCCATCTGAAGAAATTGATGACATGCTTCAATAATTTGTGGTCCGACTAACATGATGTTCATAATCTGTTTATCTTGACGTCGTTGGAAAAAATCCGCAAAGTTTATCAGTGGAGACTTTTTTTTAACGGGTAAATTTATTTCACGGATGTTGGCGTGGGGTTTTGTGGATGGAATAGGATTTATTATAGTTAAGTTATGGCCGCGTTGAGCCAATTCGTAATGAAGGGGGTCAAATGCATTTCGAAAACTTTTACTCCCAAAAAATGTGACTGAGAGTATTCTTGCACTTTCACTAACACACACTAAAAACAGAGTTAGCAAGGAGAGTCCCAAAATATTTTTCATTTTCCTACCACCTGTTTAGAATTAATTAGAAATTACTTTAGAATTAAAAGCAAATTAAAATTTTAGAATTTAGCAAGCACTGCGTGCGCTGTTAATTTCCAAACTGATTGCAGTTAATATCTAAAAGCGTATAAAGTAATTTAGAGCTTCAATTGAAGTAGTTTAGTAAGTAGTTTGTTGATTTTACCCAGTTGCTATCATATCGAATATTCGTATGACTGAACTCATGTAAACAAGCCTGAGTGACACATTGACCTGATTAAACCGTCACTATCTCCAGTTAACAACACCGCTGCGCTGGTCAGATTATGTAAACACAAAATATCTGTGTTGTAGAAATATTATTCAGATGAACGCAGTTATTGTGGTCACCCTTTTTGTCCTTCAACACACATGCACGCAAACGTCGCAAACACAAAAACTCGTTTCTCTAGTTTCTTAGAAGCGTGACGTCAAGGGTGTACATTTACCAACAAAGCAAGTAAATAGCTATTGCTTTAGCTTTCACCTTTTTGGTGCACCTGCTATAGCCCCAGTTTCCAGTTACAAAAAAATTATATTGCAAAGAAAGGTTTTCCAATAAAATTTAAAAAAATTAGTATGCAAAAATTTAATGAAAAATACACCAAAATGAGCCGGAATTTTATAAAAACATTTACATTTTTTATTTGATTTTTAGAAGCTTGTACTTTATAACATGAGTTGGGGGAGACTGTCTGTCTATATAATTTCTATCCGTTGCGTTGTGTCGTACTTTTTATGCGACTTACCTACATGCTAATTTTTGATTATATTTTAAATACGGATAAACAGATACTATTATTCACAGCGTAAGCAACAATCCTCTACGATTACTAATATTACATTTCTAAACTCTAAATTATTTGCGTATCACTCAAGTAAAATATGTTGCAAGTGTTATATTCACAGGCATATAGTTGCTAATTACATGAATACATTTCAATTCAACACCAGTTGCATTTGTTTTCTTTTTTTTAGATCTATGGTGCACAACACTTATATAGCTATAATAATACAATAATGATATTTTAGTGTCGCGTATAATTAGGGAGTTGGATACACCATCGATGATGTCCGAGTCCGACACACATAATATATAATTAATTTACTTTTAGTACGTACATTGCATTGCCAAGACTCAAGATTCATTAATTTATATATTTTACACTGACTTGACGCATATCCATTATCAACGTCATTTCAATGTTTCATATTTTTACAATCTAATTACATAGAGTAATATATTCAATTTTTTCGTTAAAGACACATAGGTTTTTTTTTGCTTTAGATTTTAATTAACCTTTCTAAATATATAATAAATTATAATTTTGTTTGATTTCCCGTTTTTACTTGTAAACTTTAAAGCACTGGACTTCAGGTAGCAATCGATTATGTATCGACATCGATATAATTTTAGATATGCACAGGAAATTACTTTTTATGTTTGAGTAGAGGGATCACCAGCTATATCTGTAGTAGTAGTAGGTACTCCATGCTTTTCCTTATCTTTTCCTTCATACGATGCTGTTGTGGCTTTTTTTTTGCTCGTTTTAGCTAAATTGTAGCGACTGGCACAATATAATTAATGCATATGAATAAAATAAAACTTTTCGGAATTACGTCATTTTCAGGTAAATTTTAAACAAGTCCAACCAAGAAATAACTGATGGTGACACCGACTGAAAGCCCAACTCCAAGTAGTAACGTTATTATCGAGCTGGCTTCCTCTTGTTCTTCCTTTCTGACTAGCCTTTTGAGATTGGAAACAATAATAATTATGATTAATTTCCACAAGTATTTATACTAATTAAGCAGCCCATTTTAAGCTAAAAGATCTTCAGGCAAGGATATTAATGAAATAACATATTAATAAGGAAAAAACATTCATAAAAACCGTGTTTGCTAAAAACACAAAAAACTGTTTTGAAAACAGGATATTCCAGGAACAAACCCCGAAATATTTTATTTATATCTCTAAAAGAAACGAAAAGCATGAGACCCTGATTTATTTTTTTTAAAGTAGTATGAGATACTTACTGCGGTGCATTTACAAAAATAATATTGGCCAAGTAGCCATTGGTCAATCCAAACAGGGCAGAAATAATACCGTATTCAATATCGGATTGAAATATTACGGGTAAATAGTGTCGAGGATGTAAGTTGCACATCATGATCATGGGAATAAATCCAATGCGAAGAAAAGAAAATATTAGTGTCCAGTACGATTTCTTCGATGGCTACCGAAATTTTTAAGAGTTTGAATTTTAGAAAACAATTATACAGATAGGTAGTAATTATAATGTAACAAATTAAAGTACAAGAACATGTTCTATTATTTAGAAAATCTTATAATAAATTGAATTACTTACCATTTTTAGAGCTCCCGATAAAACCCTCCCGATGTAATCTCCGACGGAGAAGACGAAAAACGTCACCACTGGAATGTAGTATTTGTCTGCAAAGAAAATGGAATTCTAAAACAATTACACCCTACTCAAAATTTAGCAGTTTATATTCATTATTCTTTTTTAAAATGTATAAAATTAGCATAATTTTAAATGTATCAATTTTCCTTACCGCTCCAAACTGTTTTGGGCTCGTCACTGACGACTAGAACCATAAGCGTTGGGAATACAGCTAGAGTGACTGCGAATATCATCATGGCCGAAATTGCTTGTACCCACACCTGCACACAAATAAATAATTTCCAATTACATTTCATAATTTAGATTTTTTTTATAAAATACATCCTTGTTAACAAAATTTTATAAAATTTAAACGTACCTTCCAGAAGACTTCTCTCCATTGAACCCTGTAATTGGATCTAGGTGTGAGCATAGCCTCCGGAGGATAATTTTCCACCCAACGAAATGGTCCTCCTTTCTCCCCCAAATAAAATTTGTAAAATATACTCCGTGGTAAATAAACTGAAAATATCAAGCTGACGAGTAAACAGAGGGACCCAACGAGAAAATAAATAAACGCCGATGTCAGCTGATCTGCAGCTAAAAATATCGACACGATATTTGCGACTGCAGCAAAAATTCCACCTAATGCTTGTCCACTCATCGTTGCAGTTGTGTACTCTCCAGGAAAATGACTGATGACCGATAGAAGCCCACATTGGAATAGTGAACAGAGAGCTGTAAAAATATTAACGCACATTTAGGTCTTAGACATGTAACAAGTCCATGTAGCATTCCGTATATTGTTTTAATAAATTTTGTTGTAATAGAAATATTATTATTCAGACTTACAATTCATGAGAACCACTGTAATCATGGTTAGTAAAAAGAAATCCTGCTGCCCTGTAAAAACAAATCAAAGCAACATTCAACATTCCACCCCGTTGTACATGAAAATTAAATAAAGTAATATACGCGAATTTAATTCACTGAATATGTTTCTATTTCTTCTGGCGACCAAAGTGAGACACAAACAAAACTATAATATAATTCGTAATGAGTATTTAAGTTTTAAAAAAGTGGTTATAAACTTTTGAAATAAATATAAAGTAAAAATTACATGTGTCTGTGTCGACGCGGACCAGAACAGTCGATAAAATAAAAATGACTAAAGTAAAACTTAGCGATGTAATTATTCGTAAATTTGATGAAAACCTGAAATTCAGAACAAATTTCAAAAATCAGCATGGAATTGGTTCAATTAGTGAATTCACAAACAGAAGCAATGTACGAAAAGATAGAGTATCTTTATAAAGTGAGACGCCCTAACCATTTTGAAATGAAAGTATTCGCAAGGAACGCAATGGTCGAGGGTAGATTAGATGCAATGGATAAGTATGAGAAAAAACTAGCTTGAAAATGTGTTTTCGTAGGATGATCATGAGAATCCAATGTTTCATTTCCCACTTCGCGAAATTTGTACATCCAGTACTAAAATTAAAATTAAATAACAAAACATATTATCATCCTATAAAAGCTAATCAACCAGTAAATCAAATGTAAACAAAACACGCACGAA
This sequence comes from Dicyrtomina minuta, assembly GCA_949802685.1. Classification (NCBI taxonomy): domain Eukaryota; kingdom Metazoa; phylum Arthropoda; class Collembola; order Symphypleona; family Dicyrtomidae; genus Dicyrtomina; species Dicyrtomina minuta. The sequence goes on from OX461809.1 coordinate 6,652,041, forward strand.
TATGTATACCTTACAAAACAAACAAATGAATACAACCTACCTTGTCTGCATTAATGAAGAAATTCCACGGGAGGAGTGTCGTAATACCCAAAAAATAAAAAATTAAGTAAACTGTCCAGTATCTATAAAAAACGAAAAAAATTCCAAGTAATTATATTACCTTCACACACAATTAAAAGTACCTTATCAAATAAAGTAAAAACAAATTCCGATGAAAAAAAAACTGATTTACTCACCGATCTCTGGGTGGAAGCACGACATCAACGTTGGGTAAATCATCATCTTGATCGTCATCCTCACTCCTTTGAATAAATTTAGTGAGATCAGAGTCGAGAAGTTCTTCGGTCTCATCATCAACTTGTATGGAAGCCCCAAGTAAATTATTGTCAGACGACATTCTTCTCAACTCAATGAGATCCAGGTTTGGAATGTTTTTGTAATTAGCCTATCTATCTATTTCACCCTATCTATTTCCTCCCCTTCAAAAAAATTTAAATGTCTCACACACACACAGCTTAATCAGTCTTATAGCTAATTTGCATTTTATAATTAACATTCAATTCAGGCTCCATGCTGCTGCTACTCAATTTTTTTCTTATTTACTATTTTATCCTCAGCCTAAGTAACTCGCGTGTGCTTAATTAAATACAGATACAAAAAAATAAACATGGAAAATAACTAGTGACCATAAGTACAACTTATTACAATAGTATAATACTCTCTAAATATGATTAAACTGCGGTTGGTAACGTCTATTCTGGTTCTGGTGATCTACCTATATAGTTGCTTTCTTCTTGGATCCGTGGTCCGTTGTTAAAATAAATATATATATACTATATCTATACAATAATATACTCTCTTGCAGCTAAACTTATACAAAGTGTAATTATTATCTTACATGCTCCATATTTGATTTGATAGTGTCAGGTTTCCTTCCTCGTAACAATAAAACACACTCTTACTCTAGTATTATTTAATTCGATTCAACTACTACATTATGGATGACAGAATGTGGAAGTCTGCCAGTCTCTCTCTCTCTTCCTCTGGATTGTAGATGTTGCAGAACAATAAATTAATCAATAAAAATAAGTAGGAACAGAAAGAACAGAGAAACAGAACACACACTGACTGACTGACTGACTGGCAGGGGGATTATGTATTACGTCGCACTAGCAACTAAACCTATAAAACCACCAACACATCAGCCCCAGTCTAGCATCAATAGCAACCAACAACCAAACCAACCAGCATTTTATTATTAATACAGCCTGCTTATATTATTTTACTACTTTGTTCTTATTTTTTTCGAATTCAATTATAGTCTACAAAAGAAATCAAATCAAGATCAAGACTAATAAGACAAGACCTTTCGTAATAATTCCTATCTCGTCACTCGAGCACTCGTTGTAAATTGCTAAGCCGAAATTACTGACTGAAAGGAAAACTTCTTGACAAATTGGCAACTTCCCTCTGTGGTGTTCACTCAGCTGTCAATTTCTAAATTTTTCTCACTTCACACACCTATTGCATTAATACTCTGCAGTACTCTGCATATTGTTGATTATTATTATATTTAATATATATCATACAATTACGTATATATATAGAAGCTCCTACAAACTTAGGTACTTTAATTGAAATGTGTGTATCACATTATTATGAGAATGCCTTCTGTTGTAACACTCCAAAACTCCACATATGATACTGTCAAAAAGGAGTTTCATGGGCAAATATACGTCAATATGTGAGGGAATTGAAGAAAAATATTATTGAAGAAAGTAGAATTATATAGGTAACAAAATATACATATAACCCCAGAAGATTCTCTGTTTAAATATACAGGTACAAGACTAAGGATGAGCTGAAGCTTGACAAATCAGAAGAATATAAGCTATTATAATTTTCTATATATAAACACTAAGCCACTTTTACACTTTTACTTAACTCTAAAGCTGCTTGGATGGTCTGGTGTCTGACTGAAAAGGGCTGCTGGTGATATAATATTATTACTACAGAATACTAGGGCAGTAGTACACTTGAGTTTTCTTAGCTATTTCCTATGGATGTTGGATTTTATTCTTGACTGCATGTTTCACTCCTGGACTTGGCTATTAACTGAATTGGATTATAATTCAACTAATTATAATTATACACTAATTGGATAAATAATGGAACAAATAATTTGATTGGGTATTTTGGTTTGTTTGGTTCTACTTTTTTAGTTGTTATGTTCTGAAAGTTGTTGAAGTATTGAAGTAGGTGTGTTTCTTTTCAGCCCTTAAAATTAGTCCGCGACTGCCACCTTTGACGAAGGTGCGCAAGGATCTCGTATTTCATCTCGTTTCTTTTCCTCACGTTTTCCTTTTCTTTTTCTTATTTCTTTTATCCTTTTTTCCTATTTTTTAATTTCCTTTTCCTCAAGCCAATTTTACTGCTTTATTACGGTTTATGTCTTGCAGTACGTTATGCGTTTTCGGTTCTTGTTTTTATGAAAGATTCGTTTTCGTTTTCTTTTGATCTCACTGCACTCTTCATCCTGAATCTGAAGCCAGTGTCTGTTTCTGATTTCAGTTATATTTGCTTACGTTACTGCATATAGATATACAGGTAGTAGTATTGTAAATAAGACACTATATCGACAATGGTAAATTACTTAGCAAATTAGACAGTATTTTCTTGTCTCAGTCTCAGGATCAGTTTTACTTACGTTCTTTTCCTCATACGTTTTCTACCGTATTTTCTGTTGTCTTATCTATGTTCAATTTTAGATTAAAAAAGCTTCACTTGTCTTGAAATTGAAAGACACGCAATGGTACAAAGTGACGACGAGGAACTTTGATGTATTATCAGTATCTTAAGCCGTAGCCGGATCGTAATCGTAGCCGTAGGAAAGATGCGATGGCAGCAGTTTAAAGAAAAGCACAATAATTATATTGTAGAAAAATCGGAGAATGTTAAATGCCTAATTGAATCAAAGTTATCTTTATTTATTAATGTGATCACGCCTCGTCATCGTCACGGCATGACACATATAGGGAACTAACAAGAGTGAAATAACTTATCGTAAGTGATATGGTAAAGATAATATTGTATAGCGTGTGTATAAATAAGCACATGTCAATATTAAAATCATCACTACTGCCAAAGAACTTTAATGTTAATGTTATGGTCATCATAATATTAAATGGTCTCTTTTACTCTTTATTCTATGACTCGGCTTCAGCTTGCACCCAATGATAATTATAATAATTATACTAATTAGACTACATGCTACACACATAGTGATGTTCTATGATTGATTTCACTTCCAGTGTCAATACACGGATCAAAATCGTAAAATGGTTTAAATTTAATCTATATTACAGATAAGTATATTGATAAATGGCTAAAGCTGTATAGAATAGTTCTTAGCTGTGGTCGCGTTTTGCCTTGGTATTGATACTTTAAAAGTTTAAAAAGTGCGTTCTAAAGTTGAAGAGTTAGTGTCACTTGATTCATTAAACAATTTTATCTGGGGAGCATCAGGCTGGTTGTGAGTATCCTTTAGGATTAATTAGATTTAACTTCCCCTTTTAACTAGAATATAATGTAATCATATAGCCGCGTGTTATGGCGCTTTCTTAGATTCTTTTGGAGTCGGAATTTTTATCTTTCATAATATGATGCCCATTCTTAATCGTGACTTACGTACACAGTGACAGTATATTTGCTTTTTATATGAACTTAGCGTTGAGAGAGAGAGAGAGAACGTAAATATTTATTTATAACTGGCACTATACAATTATCAATTACGCTTTCCATAAATACACAGTAAGAACAACGTAAATTAAGAAAAATAAAAATCTTTAGAAAAATTAAAGAACAGGTTTGTGAAAAACCATAGTATAAAGATTATTATGGGCTATACGGTCAGGGCCGGACAATTGGGGTAGCGCAGGCAGCCCTTGCTGCCTGAATTAAAAAAAATGCAAATGGAATATTTTACACTTTTAAAAGACATGCAAATACATTATTTTTTACATTTCAAAAACATGCAAATAAGTTTTTTCTCACATTTCAAAAGTATGCAAATAAAACATTTGACACTTTTCTCAAAGCATGTAAATACAACATTTTGCACTTTTCAGAATCAAGTAAATAGAACATTTTAAAGTTTTCTAAAAAAATCATGTAAATACAACGTTTTTGTTTATCAAAGAAAAGTTTCAATAAAATCAAAATGGTGGATTTTGCTTGGAAACACATTGCTGCCCAAGAGCAACTCCTTCGTCCGGCCCTGTATACGGTATGAGCCTCGGATAGTAGTTATCACTATTTCATTATTGTAGAATACATACATATAGATTTCTATTCATGTGCTGCCTTCAGGAATTTCAGGATGGACTATGAGATCATCGTTTTTTTCAGTCAATTAAAGAAGTTGGCACTTGGTTGGACTTTTATTTTTTTCTTATGCATAACTTGTCTGTATGTCATCCACATCACATGGTAAAATTTTATGACTAACTACACAGTAAGCACGACCACAATTCTTTCACACATACTTGGACGATCGAATTTGGGCTTGGGTTAGGGATGGATTAGGGTAGGGCTTAAACATCTTCAGCTTTTTTGTTGGCAGCTTATCTTTAAAAAGCAGCTGCACCGTTTCATTATTAGTTATATTCTAGAGCACTTAAGTTTAATCTTATTGCACTTAGCTTATTGTACACAATTATCCGAATTTAATAAAAATTGCCGCATTATCCATCGCAGTGCCGTAAAATAACTTTGAATTATATGTAATATTAAAAGTATATATAGACAAAAAGCACTTGCAAGAAAAAATATTATACTTGTTTTTATTCACATGATCATCATCATCATTAAGACATTACATTGTCTCGTTCTGTAGTTCTTAATAGGTATAGCTATATAGTATAGGTAAGTAGTTGGCTATACCTTTCATAATTATTATTATGTATAGTATTTTGTATTTATATTATGTAGGAAAGTCTAATTTACTACTCTATAACTTTTGTATTTAATATTTCTTCTATATTTTATAATCAGCAGTCGTCCTCGTCATTTTATTTGGTATTGGATTCGGATATTCGGATTTCATGCTCATACTAAACTGTACTACATTTCCATTTGCCCTCCATTTTTTTATTATTGTATTGTTTATCAAGTTCATAAAATATCAAATTACCAATTAACATAATTATATTATCAAATGTCAATCAATGAACTTGCATTTCCCACCTCTTGATTCTCCAGCTATGAAGCTTCCTTTGCTGTGTAAACATAATGTTATTATGTATACCTACACTGTATTGTTTGATTTCCACTTCTGCTGCTCATCCCCCTTTAATTAATAAGTAAATAACAACTTCTTCCGCTTTATTACTGATGAATCATAAAGCTCTATTAAACTCGGGTTAATACTACCTACAGATTTCTTAAAATCATAAAATTACAAATTATAGTACGGATCACGAGGTATATTAACTTGTAGTTAATTATATTTGTAATTAGTTATATTAACTCACAATAACAAGTCAAAAATTATTGTTTTTTTACTACTTATACATAAGTAGGTGATTTTTATTACTTACTTTGGTATTTTGTATCTAATAATAATTAATTTTAATTTTATTACACTCGAGTAATTTTTGACTTTCACTTTACAAACTTTGACATTGACTGTTTTGATTTGATGCTAGCAGAGCGAGAAATGAAACTCGTGTGCTTACAATTAAGTAGGTATGAAGTTTTTACCTAAATAATTTAGTTGCACAAGTTCTGATAATTTGTTAGCCAGCTATTTATTCAACTACACTTTACTTCAATAACCTGAATTATTATCATGATTTTGCATTTTGGAGCAATGCATATTATATTGTGTGTGGAGACAAAAGGAAAGTCATTTTTTCAGCGAACATTGACATTGAGAATTGAAATCTGTCTCTATATGTAATAAACCATATAACTCGTGTGGCTTTTGATTAAGGAAGGAGCCTTCAACTCTATTTTTCGACATGACATTATAATTATTACTTACTTAGGTAATGGCAATTAAAATTAATTATTTGTAATTTCTATGTGTAAATTTAAATATTATAACTTAGGTTTTTAGGAGATTTGGCCCACAGCTACATAACTAAATATTGCATATAGCTGCACGTTGCATTGCTTTGATTTAGCAGTTTACATTTAATACTAGCAGCTTCATTGTCTCACGTGTTGCTCAACGTCCCATATAGGATTTACGTGTGTCACTAAAATGTACTGGAATTTAAGCTTGGAATATTGCATGTATTATATAGTAGGTTGTTGGAGATACAAATTAATAAATACGTTGACCATTTTTACTTCACAATGTTTTTTATAATTATATCAATTCGATATGGCGGCAAGACACTAAAAATTCTCCATCACTGGGGATTTTAATCTTCAATATTATTTTTGTAAAAGTATTTTATGAGTATATATATGTATTTCTGTATAATTAATGTTTAGGTTAGCTAGTATTTACATTACATTGCGTATTATACTATTATCATCATAACATATTGTCATGGAAGGTTCAAAATGGACTAGGAACTTACATTCGAAATCTTATAAATTCAGGTCTAGTTGGGTACTGAGTATATATATACATATATACCAAAAGTATTTTGAAAACTGTAGATAGCCCATTTTGCACCACCACGACAATATATTACAATCACAATTTATTAATAATTATCAGCTGCAGCATAAAATATTTGAGACGAGAGTCTGGATATAGCTACCGCTGTGTTTTTGAATTTGCTTTGTTTCGTATTTTTTAAAAATAAAATAAGTGTAATATATTTTAGGTATCTATATACTACATATATAAAACAATGATATAAAACTAAAAAGCGACAATAACAAAATGGCAATAGTATGGCGTGCCGATATCACTATCAGTACTTACTTGAAAAACTTATTATTAAAAGTTAAATTAAGGTAACCGTAGTCTATCAGTTACAAGAATAAGTAGAAACCGAGTTAACTTTGTTTACATAGGTATTTTACTCGTTTTGCTTTGCTGTCAGTTATGCCATCTTTCCAGACAGTGTACATATACTTTGGACAAGCAATTAAATGCACTGGTACTCGTTCCAGATTCTCTTTTTACTCCATACGTCTTCGATTACATTCAAATCTTTTTAAGTGAAGAAATGTCCCGACATATTTGTAAGAAATTGGTAACATAATAATTATGTATAGTGATTATTTTTTATAATAACTTAAGTCTTAATTAGTTGCATCTATGGCATACTTACATTGTACATACATGTATTTTTAACTATAATCGAAGTAGCAAACAGAAAATACATTGCGACGTTACACACTCAATATTTAAAAAAGGAGAGATTGCTCGTTTTTTTCTTTTAAAATAATAATCGTAACACAATATCATAGACACAGAGGAATGTTCAAGTCTAAAATACTAAATCTAAATTTTACCTACATAATATGTGTCTACTCGATGCAAGTAATAATATGTGTATCTATAGATTGTATGTAGAAAATATGAAAATTTCCGCACGTTGTTAGTGAGAAATGTTCAAGCATTAAGTATTAACTTACATTGCTTTTGGTTTACATTATGGCATCACAACAATGTTATTATTGTTGCATTTTATAGCATGTCTTAGCATTTTTTGTTGTTGTTTGGTCTTTGAAGGAGCTTGGAATCGCTCACACAATTACAAAACTAAATGTTACAAAAAGGTTCCTCACAAAAAATTCTCGATACTGGAGAATATATTGCTGAGAAAGAGTAGTAGTTGAGGAAAATTATAAAGTTTAAATGATCCACATCTTCTCAAAATTTTTAAGGTTCAGTTGTGTGTGTTTAGTTCAGACTCATTACTATTAATTATACTTTAAATATAGGGAGCCTTACGCCCAAACTTGTCTACACGCGCAATCTACTCACTGCAGTTCAATACACTATGACGCGCTTTAGTGGTGGTGGTGGTTGGTGGTGGTAGTATAAACTTTTACTAAATTGTAGGAAAGTATCTCTATAGTCCTACAATCTAATAGTATCTGTTATGAATTGTCAGCATCTGTCTGATCTGATTTATTACACGAAGATTACTATCCTTATAAATTGCTAACATAATACAAATACTATCCTTACATTATTATTAGTAGTCGTCAAAATTGCGTGGGGTTTACTTGGTAAAAATAATATAATTAAACGATAATGAACGATTTAAAAACAAATATGGAAGTAATATTTAAAAACTTAACATGTCTCACGTTTATGTTTATACTTATTCATTATTTCTACTAGCTCGTTAAATAAAAGATCAAAAGTCTCCAGCAATAGTCTTGATTCTTGATGTATAAGCTCAACTAAAGTAATTACACAAGTAATAACTGTAATGTATATTATCTGCTCTGAAACCTATTGACTTACAATATTACAAAAAAAAACAAGAGGAAACGTACCTTGTGTTCGTACGCTGAACGTTGAAGTCAAATAATTAATATCATTTATCATATATTATAAAATTTAAAAAATACTTGAAAACTTTTAACGTGGCTCTTAAGATTTGTCAATGGAAGTAAATCTACCAAGTACACTCTTGAATGTACTTGCAAGTGTGGATGTTTTATTGGAGCAACTACTTGGACTCTTCGGACTCTTGAGTCCTCCTTCCGGCTCCCCATGATGATGATGAGCGTCCAAGCATTTCTGATAGCGGAGCACACAAGCAGCCTCAATGGCTTTACAAAGTGCTCCCGAACTAGGAGTTGAGTAAAAACAATGAGCTTCAAAGTCATCCCGTGCAGTATGAACTATTAATCCACATGTGGTCACATCTCGCCCAATCCCCATAAAACTAAGGTAGCGAACTCGTATTTCAACATTTATATCTCCAGTCTCAGATTTTATTTCTAAGACCGATGGAGCCACACTAACAGTTACACTGGAAGGAGAGAAACAAAAACAAGCACTTCATTAGCTACGCTTAGTTCCAACGCATTATTAATTAATGAACATAAACTCTCAACGGCAGGGCCGGATAATGCTGCCAGCGCAGGCAGCCCCCGCTGCTTGAATTTTCAAAAAACATAATAATAATAAATGGAACATTTTGCGGTTTTCAAAAGTATGTAAAAAGAATATTTTGAATTTTCAAAAACATGTAAATAAAAATTCTTGTACATTTCAAAAACATGGAAATAGAAAATTTTGCACTTTTCTGAATCTTCAAACTTTTCTAAAACATGTAAATACAATATTTTGCTTTACCAAAGAAAACCGACAATAAAATCAAAATGGTACAAATTGCTGCCTAAAAGGAATTCCTTCGCCCGGCCCTGCTCAACGGAGAGATTTTAATAATATTACGATAACTTTTATTCTTACCAAACAGGATGATTATTTTTCATGGAATCAATAGCTGAGTTTAGGACATCCATCCCAGTAGGCTTATTAACACTCTTCCCTCCTAAATAATATGCCTTAATAGTTTTTCTTGGCTCATCCATTGGGGTAGGAAAATTAATTAAATTGACGGTTTGCTTTTTCATGGGTAAAGTAGTCGGTCTCTTCATTTTCTTCTGACGTTCAATCATTATCTTTTTACATGCATCGCGAAGAGCGGAGGCCAAAGGTCGAGCATTCATTTCAAGCCTATTCAGAATTCATATACATTTACTGACATGCTTCTAGACTACACAGTAGAAACAAGGATGTTATTGTTAACAATTATAATCAGTCCCTCATCACTCCCTTACCTAAATACATGACATAGAAAAACTCTCGTAGACTTTTCTCTCGCTACATAAGCAAAATCTCGAGGATCATCCCGACCCACACCCCAAACACGAATCGAATGAATCGGCTGCTCAGCAACAATTAAGTTCTTCATCGTTTTTACACGCAGATTCGACTCGTCCAGTTCAAGATAAAGTTCGGAGCCACCACCCCATATTTTCCCAGCTACTTCCAAACTACTTCGTCAAATCAAATAACACAACATATATCCACATTAATTTTGGTAGGAATAGTTTCCACTTATAAATAATAAACTCTTGGTAAACTTGAAATTATTCATTAGAGCAGATAAAAAACGATAAATTATAAATATAAGTACATAATATATGAAAAAACGATGCTCACCCCACATTAGCTTTACTGCCTAAAGTAAGCTCGGAAATGACTCGAGAAACAGCACGTGATGACCTTTCAGGGGTGAGGTCCTCTTCCGATATACTAAGACAACCTAAGCTGACCCCGCCGAATTTCAAGCAGTTTAATTCGGAGGATGTGGCAGACATGCCGGTTTGTGTGACTCCACCGTTATGTCCACCAGCACTCCCGTTCCCACTACTACTGCTACTCCCACTACTACTCGTCAGACTAGACAATGCCGGATTATTCTCAATTCTACTCTCATTTATAAATTCCGACCAACTTTTTCGTTTCTCTATTTTATTGGAAATTGATGACTGTGTTGATGGATGACATGTGAGATCCGCTTGAATACTTGCTGATCGTCGAATGAATTGACTGTCCAGACTTTTCCCAGGTATGAGGAGGGATGGCTTTGGGATTTCTCTTTGAATTGTGCCAGACTTGATGTGCCAGTAGTAGGCTCCACTGCTATCTTCATGGCGTTCCCAACCAAGCGGCAGTTCTTCTGCCTCCTCCTCAACCACATTATTGTTGTTCACCTACATTTTCCATGCAATTTTATATTACGTATAGTTTCCCCATTTATTTATTTTTCTTAAATTTCCCCTTAACATATTACACTGCTAGAAAACAAACAAAGAATCTAGTCACGTACCTGGTCATCAGGTGACAAGAAGACAGGTTCAGAGTTCACGCCCATATTTGTGGGTGACAATGATGCATAATAAAATCTCCTGGGTTGTTGACTACTGGAGTCATAATTTGGATTGTTATATCCCGTCTCGTCTCTTCCAGCCTATATAGGGAATCAACCAAAAGACAGAAAGAAAAAATTTAAAATACTCTGGAGGAAAATGTCAATAGATGTCTAAATCCAAATCACTTCTCACATCTTAACTTCTCTACACTAAATCACAAACTACAGCACTACCCTATTCAATCGTCTTATCTAACAATCAACTTACATTTCCCCATCATACGAATTAATTTAGATTCTCACGAGAAAAAATAATGGGAGTAAGACATGTCGGTGACATGGGATAAAAATCAATAGAGAACAACTGATAAGGCAGGGCGACTGCGTCTCCGTCCATCCATAATACCACACCAAGACCAACGTCCAACATCTACCCATTTCTTCCTTCTCACCACACTAAACCTATACTCTGGCATACATGTACAATGACATATCACATCTCTGTGAACGTAAACTCACTAGTCAGTACTCAGTGCCCACATCACATAAGCTGGCTTCAATTTCATCCAAAAATGTAAAAATCCAGATCCACATCTTACATACATACATGCAACATTAGCTACGATCAACTATAGCTATACCATGGCAAAAGTAATACAACTATGACCATCGTAGGTACACGCCATGCAAAGGATACGAAATAAAAAATATCTAAAAATGAAAAGAAAAAATTGAAACTATAAACTGTAGCAACTACACTGGGAGCTGAGACTGAATGACGGATGACGGAATTCTATCAAAACCGACGTCAAACCTCCTAACAATGACTCACTCACCAGTCTCGAGTGTCGATCGAAGTCGAATGAGATGAAATAAAATTTTAATTTGTAATAACTTTTTTTATGAGATTAACTATAACGAACATCAAATAAAAGCATGCCGTACACTCATACTTACAACTAAAAACAAAGAAGCTGAAACCTCATAAGTAATAGAATACACTGAATACAACATGGGTTTGTAGTACAAAAAAAGTCCGAAATGTAGAACAGAACTAACCTTTGGAAGCCAGGACATTTTATCCTTATCCCAGTACATGACTTGACCATCCGGATCATTGTACAGGTGATGAATCCCATCGTAGTAGATTTCCACAGATTTAGGAATCCATAATTTCTTATCTTCATCCCAGGTGTACTCATTACAGGTCAAAGGGTCTTTGTAGGTGTATAAACCTTCGATGTAACTACAGTACAATGGATTTCCTAATCCTAATTCTATGGATTTTTCCGTTCCATCTTCCTTCTCCATTCTTATTAGTTAGATGTTAGCAGATTTAGTCTTCAAATAGAACTGTTAAATGTTGACTTCCGGATTCGGGTGTTGACTTTAAACTTCCAACTTGGAGTCGTCTTCGATTCCGTCCTCGAATTCACTGTCACTGTATTTCCTTTTCACAAAGAAAACGAGTAAAATGAACAATGAATGAGTCACTGACTGGTACTACTGGTCACTTTTGACTTTGGCTCCAGCCATTTCATTCGGAATTAGAATTCCTCCGATTCGGATTATATTGGAGCAACAGGAGTAAGTATAGTACTTACTCAAGTAATTACACTTACTTGTGACTTGGAAAAATGACTTTTAACTCGTTAAATTTGTTAGGGAATGGTACTTTGATGTCGGAGAAGTAGAAGAAGAAACAATCGAAGGGCCAAACCAAAACTGAAAATCAAAATGAAATGACTACAAGTTTGAAGTTTACTTCACTCACTTTTATCTCCTTTCTTGAACTTGGATTCGGTGTTAATCGGTTCGGTGCTGGCTGGCTCTCTGTCTGTATGTGCAAGTTGTAGTTGTATCCTCGTCCTCGTCAGTCTAACGTCAAACGTAGTCCTGCTATTACACCCATTCCCGTATTTCCCCTTTTACCCGTGTAGACAAGTAACATATATTTCTCACTATATATAGTAGTCAGACAAGGAAAAGTAGCATGATTTCAACAACCCGAAACCGAAACCGAAACCCAAGCGATAGCTCGGAACTCGGAGAGGTAGAAGTAGTAGAAAGAAGGTAGAAAATATTGTATATCAGTTCCAGTTGAAATTGAGGACTGATAGTAGCGAGTGACTGAGGTGAGGAGACGAGTGTGCGAGTGCCAGTAGCCAACAGCGAACAGAACCACTGCTCAACAACACGAATAACTGACAACTGATTCTGGCCACTTTCTTTTCCTTCAGCATCGACATCCACAGTCATAGGAACGGCAACGGCATCGCCTTCGCTTCTCCCAAATCCCAATATTTCCCAATTTCAATTTTCCATGAAATAACACGGAAATAATATTCTAACCCTATAAGCTAAAAACTGTTTCTTTGAGTGAATGCGGGAAACATCAAGTATCAAGTTTCAAGTATTTTTTTAAGGGCTTAAAGGGTTTTCTTGGTTTGCTTTGGTTTTCTTCTGGTTTTATAATAAAAAAAAAGACTTATTTCTTATATATAAATTTGGGTGAGTCATGCGCTAACAAAGATTTATTGCTGTAGGAGAAGCCTGGGCCTGGAAATTTTGGAGTATGTATAACTTAAAAGTTCTTTTTACACACTACTTTTTACACTTTCGATACTCCTTCCACATGTCACAAATAAATTATTATTATTATGCCCTTTACATTTCCCATTTTTTTGCATTTCCCAGCATGTAAAAGTACTTTACTCAATCTGAATTGTTAATTTTAATTACCTATTTATTCTCTCAGTTCGAGTTATCGCTGATTAAATTCCATGTTAGAATGCAAGTAGGCAGTTTGGAGTTTTGGAGACCTATACTTACTATGTTATGTATGAGTAGAAGGAGAACATTTGGAATCTGAATCTGGGCTAATCTGATTCATTCAAATAGGCATGTATGATTTATACTGCCGCCGCCGCTTATGTCCCCGCACTAATTACTACAAATAATTACTATTAGTGTCAATTCCACTTCTACATAATATAGAACTGACGGTGAATGAGCAATTAAATAAATTTCGTATATTTAGAAGAAAAAAAAATATGTATCCTACTTTTATTTCAAGGGACCTACATAATAAATTATAATTATTGCTGCTCTGGGGATTTTGGAAAATTTTATGATTGGAAATCACGGAGTTCTCTGCGTTATACAACTGTCAATAGAAAACTATATATAGGTATATATGTAATTTTTTATTTTAGAAAATGTGGACACATAGTCTCAATGTATTTATAATGATTATTACAGATAATTATAAGGGATATTACAGCTTTATTTCATTCCTTGCGTCCTGCATCTCATTCATACCTCATTCAGATCAAGAGGCAAATATTAATATCCCATTCAAATTATTTTTTTTTGCAATCCCAAAGCTTTATTCAGAGATTTACATGTTAAAAGTTCACAGTCACCCGTCACCGCCAGCAATAATAAATTGTTTTGCACGTTTATTGGATCTTGTATTGCCGATTTTTCAACGAAGCCAAGTTGCTAACGTATAAAATGTATTATTATGTCAACTATTATTGACGCACATGGGAAACATGACTCGAAAAATTAATAAATCATGTTGTTTTTTGAATTTCGAGCGTGATTAAACATGAAATGTACCATGGAAAAAGATACATCTGTATGTGTGGAAATAATATATGGTTAAGATGCATATGCCTCTGTAATTATGACTAATTTATTTCTTGTACTATGCAGCTCATTAATTCAAACGACGCACTGCAAAAAGTTGTCAGCAATACTCATGCTCCTCGTGCTTCTTCAGGAACTTCTCTGTTTATATTGCCTCAAGATGACCGTTTTGAGGAGTGCTACGCTAGACAATTAAAACGTTTATATAATTTCTATTTCATCTTGTAGTCAAATGAAAAGACAAGCCTATATAGGAAGCTGTGGATACTCACTAGATGTGTAATACTACTTCTTAGGAGTTTTTTTTTGGCAAAACGGGATAAGATCATCAAAGCAAAGTTTACAAGGACAATGAATTTAAAATTAAGGTGTGAACAGATGATTTTTTAAAGCTCAATACTTGCCACATACACCACTATTACAAGCAGTAGCTCAAATCTAGAGCGACTACTGAATTATTTAGAAAATATTTAAAAATAAAAAAATGGAGTTATTCTGCTTTGCCAAAAACCAATTAACTGACTTCAGCCGATTTGCTATTTTTGGATATTAGTATTCTTAAAATTGTGTTGGCTGATCTTTGACTTTTACTATACCCCTTTATGAACTTATCCTGTTTTGGCAAAAAAATCTTCATATCTTCCATAAGTATGTAGGTATATATATGTATAGCTGCTTGCAGAAAAAAGTGAGGGAATTCATATAGTTATATTTAGGACACTTGCAAAGAGTTTGGAACGAAATGATGAGGCAAATTAAAAATAAATTGGAAAATAAAGAATTCATATAATGTGGATTTAAGATGGTATACATAATAAAACGAATTGGTGTGGCAGTTGCAGATGTTTAATGGGTTTTTTATAGTTTTGCAATGTATCCATAACGATAGGAGTACAATACAAAGGTGGGCCCCTACCTACAAAGTAGATAAGGTAAAATATTTAAGCCAAAAAGTAAGGTTCGGAAGTTGGTAAGGAAAAAATAAAAACAAGTAAAAATATTTACCAATATAACACCTCTAAAAGTTGCATAATTTATTAGTTTTTCTCAAACTCAGATTTAAAAATTTAAAATTACGTAGTGACTTGTTCCGAGTACTTAATTTGAATTGTATGTTTAAATATAGTAATCGTGCTTAATATTTAAACTACTAAAACGTTTCGATTTCCAAAGATTAGAAAATTAGTTATGGTAAGTTATAAATGTGAGGTAAAACGTGAGAAAATAGGTGTGATAATTTTTTGAAAAAAGTAAGATGTAGCTAAGAAATTCTTTGAAATTAGGTACCTACCTTATAAATTAAGGTATTTTTCAAGTGGAAGTGCGTACGGGAAATTTTTGCCCAGCTTTGGTACAACATGTAAATTATAATGAATTACATCTGCTACACAATATAGGAAACATCAGCCTTGCGTACCATATAAATATCAATTCTGTTTCGGACGTCCTGTCCGCCGGGTTGATATAATAACTTTTTAGTAACACCTATTTATTGCGATCGTCACACTATTAAAAAAATAACCGATAATAGAAATGAAAAACATCTGCTCCGCCTATCGATATACTTCTTTATTTTCTACTATTGCATCATTGCTTTTTGTGTGCGGTCGCCGCAACACATAATATACATGTTCAAGTAGTCGTTCATCAGAATAATAAGAAAATTGTGATTTTCCTTAATTTATTTTCGTAATAGCTTGATTACGTCTTCCGAGGTAAGGTATAAAATTCTTCGAGGACGCCCTGTCCGGAGGGTTGATCCGACCCTCACCTTCTCCTAAAAGTCGATGATAGTAAATTCTAAATGAGGATACATTTTTGCCCAATAAATCATATTCCGTAATAAGTCTTTGTATAATTATATAATAATTAGTTACTGCTAGATAGATCTCGATTCTGGATAACTGATAATTTTATTATGGATCCTTGATTATGGACAGAGTTTACGCAAAGAGAACGTATATCACACACAATAATCATACTCTCCCGACTATGAACAGTTATACACCACACAATAAGAATCATATAATCACACTAGCAACATCTCGATTCATTATGATATAAATTACAACTATTTTCCCAGTGTTACGAATGCTGAGAAATCATACAACTTTTGACTTTTACTACAAACGATAACGATTGAGGTACACATCCATATCGATAATATTTGAAATCTAATCCACAAATTATACACAATTATTTTCATTCAACTTTTATCTCTCTCTCTCTCTCTCTCTCTCTCTCTCTCTATAGCACATTACATTTAGCGAATTTCGAAAAACTCTTTAGTTACCTGCGATTAATAGTTACTTAGTTACTTTCGTGTCTTCAAGACTGACTGGATTGCACAACACAATAATACACATGCAATGAGAAATCAAATACCGGCATATGCACAGGATTATGTTATGACTAGCATCATTATATTTACATTACCCTATAATATTATGTGAGAAAACAGAAAAAACACATTATCCATTTCGTGTCACCTTCTTGACTAATAATGCATACATGTATTTACCGAAATAATTAATGTCGTCAATAATAAACAAAAATAACAACTGTAAATATGTATACCCTATACTTTTAAATAAATTAGAATGCGTAAATACTTAACAATGTGTATTGCATAGTTGCATTGCACTCATTGCTAACCAAAATCAGATCACAAATCGGGTCCAGTAAGGTACATATACCCATAGGTAAAACGGAATGTTAACAAAATCAATGTCCTGCAAATAAGAAGAAACAAAAAACAACTAAAGAATATCAGCAACGTATTTTAAAGAAATTACTTTTAAATATACTCGAGGGAATAATCACTTCTAATTACAGAGTACAGTACACAGTATGGGGGACAAGAAATAAGACTAAAAATATAACCAAAGCAAGTAAACACATATTACCAAGAAAGTAATACCTCTGTAATATGTATGTAACCATTTTTTGTTCTAATTACTTTCGGTATTTGCAAAAAACTATACCGAAATGCTCCATGTTATAGACAGATAATGAATACATCTATAGACAGTAATTTATTACCTTCCCATGTTTATTTTAATCATACACGTATACTATATATTTACCTTGAGCTTGACAACATAATATGTTGGTACTTAAGTAAGCCGTGTTTTCTTTTGTAAAGGAAACGAAATCCAAAAAAACATAGGGTCATGGGACATGTGAACACTTACAACAATGATTTCATTTGTTTAACCAGGCTTGTCTCGAACTTTCACTGTCAATTCTTTATTGATTTCTGTAAGCCTACAAATTTCGGAACCAAGAGTTCTCATGCTATCCTGTAAAACAAAAATAAAAAAATGTAAAATTCAATTTTTAAAAATGAATGCAGTTTTAAAATACCTAGCCAGTAATCTTCAAATTAAGGTAGTATGTCAATTTATAATTTTCTGACCTTAAGTGTTATATTTTTCATAAGAGAGTCCTCAAGCACAGCTTGTAACTTTCGATTAATTTCTAAAGATAATTCATATGTCATATTATCGTCTATTGTTTTTCCTCCGTGGGAAGATGGCAATAAACCTCCGTGTTTCACGAATTCAGACTATAATTAAAAATGAATCAAACCCATTATCAATTACTTCCAATATTAAAAAAAATAACAGAAATGTGAACTAAAATAATTCCCGAATATTCAGAGTGTAAGGATTTTACTCAAATATTGGCGATTTAGTAATTATGTGTAGAATATATAATACAATAAATCATATTACCGATAGCTGCCTTTCCAATGCATACTAGCAGCATTAATTGCAACAAACATTTACCTTAGCATTTTTAATTTTAGAGATATAATTAAAGATAGAAATATATGAGCGCAAGTTGCTCGATAAAAGATCCCTGTAAGAAGTTTTCAAAGAGACGTACTCACAAATACAGTATCTGACACACTATAATGAGCTTGTAATATTATTCTAACCTTATGATGAGGAGGAATATCAGCTGACAAGGCACCTACTTCTTGGTTCATTGCATACGCTTGTATAATTTTTGATTTATTTTGAAGTCCCTCTAAAAGCTGCTTCCCATGCTCTTGTAAAAATTCAATCTTCTCTTGTTTTTTTGCTAATTGCCTTTGGAGTCTGACAATTCTTTCGACAAGGGATTGTTGGTCGGGTATTACAGGCATGCCAGAAATTTCATTGTCGCTCACATGGTTACAATCAGGAATGGATTTTGAGTGTTCGCCTTGGTTTAAGGAAGTACTGGAACTTGTACGGGAACTCATACCGTCACCATTCATCTCTTTACACTGTCGACGAAGACCTTCCAGTTCTTTTCTCATTTCCTAAATTTACAGTTTTCATTAACAGGATATAATTATTATTCAATTTTTTTATTCAACGTTGCCACTGCGTATAAAACAAAATATTTTAAATTTTTTAAAAATAAAGTTGCATTGGTATGGTTTGTAGACTTAGCTTACCTTGAGAGCAGTTTCATGTTTTTTCTTAAGAACCAGAATTTCACCTTTAGCTTCATCTAAGTCGTCTTGAATAGTCTGAATTATTTTATCCTTTTCTTCTAAGCTGGATATAAGTTCAACACGGCTTTCACTCCAAGCCCGCTTCTCGCGAGATATAATTTTATCAAAGGATTTTCCTTCCTCTTGAAGTTTATCCATTATCTTTTGAAGGCGGTAATTTTCTTCTGCGAGAAGTGAACTCTGTGCGGAAATAATTTTTTTAACAAATAATTTTAATACAAAATAAAAGTAAATTAAAAAGCTCTAAAATTTTCTACATTTTTTTCTACTTACAAGTTATAAATATGAAAAAAAAATACCTTGGCTTCAACAGCTGAGAATTCAGACTGTAGTTGAACATTTTTCCCCGTAACTTGTTGAGTGTAAGCAAGGAGCTCGGCCTCCTTCTCCCTGCAAGCAGTCATATCAGCTAATAATTCCGAATTACACACCCTGAACTGATCACACTCAGCTTGAATCGAGAATATACGCTCTTGCTCCTTTTCCAATTGTGTTTTCCACGAGTCTGCAATTGCTAAATCAGAATGGAGGGATGCAATCTGATGGAGATGCTCTGCATTTGATTCTTGGAGTCGAATTATTTTCTGCTCGTTCTCAAGTCGAGTATCTTCTAAATTTTGAACTTTACATGATAAGCCGTTATTCTCATCAATTATGATCTTATGTTTATACTTCAATTTTTCAATTTCCCTTAAGAATGATTCTGAAGCTGGACTTCTATTTCCAGAGGAAGAATTGTTATCAGTTGCAGGTAAATACAATGAAGCTTCGTCCGCTAGATTTGGTAACTCGCCCGTGCTTGGAATGTATTCATAATTTTCATTTGGATTCGTTACTGGAACTGGTTCCGGACTACACTGAGCAATCATGGCACGACAGTCTGCTCGCATACTTTCAGCCTCACCAAGAGCTCCCAAAAGTTCTTTTTCACATTTATCCAGTTTGGCTGATGTTATCTTGTTACAAAAAATTAAAATACAAGGGTTATAGGTTTTGTACCGGATGAAAACATTTTTGTATTATAAGTTGCTACACGAGGTAATATGACAAAACAATTAAGTACCAATTATTTGTTTCAAACTGATAGAATTTAAATACCTTGTGGGCTTCAGTCTCGCCCTGAAGTTTTGACTGGGTCCACTTAAGTTTGAAATCTTTCGTAGACAGTTCTTCTTTTGTTTTATCTAATTCCTTGTGCAGATTTTGATTCTCACAGATCTATCATAAATTATACAAATGTATTTTTGTTTTGCAACCTTAGGATGATTTATAAAAAATTAGCAACAGTAACAACATTAACATCGCACAACTATTATTAGAGATAAAGAAATTATAATTTATTTATTGAAATAATTTACTACCTTAGAGTCAATCATGATAGCCAAACGCTCTCTTTCTGATGATAATAATTTATTTTTTCTCACGAGATTGTCTGTTTCTTTAACATAGTTTTTAAGTTGTTTATCAAGATTCTCCAACTCTTTCATTTTCCGCATAACTTCTCTTTCACTATTAGCATATCTCATCACTGTTGTTTCTTTAGCTTTCGTTGATGATTCCACTTCTCTTCTCAACTACAAAAAAAAAAGAATTTTTAGAAAAAATTAGACTAATGATAGCATTAGAGGTGATAAATTCACTGATTGGAATACTTGCAGAAGCAAAACTCACATCTTCAATTAGTACTAAAATAGCATTATAACAAAATTTAAGCAAGATAATAATGGGAGATAATTCTAGCGAATTTACCCGAAAGATTTCCAGTTCATATTTAGAATGATCACATGGTATTACTTCAACTTTAATTTCGTCACCTCCAGTTTTGACCAGCACCGGGGCATCATTATCTTCACTTGGTTGGACTTCTTCTGCTACAATTGCAGCGTCAAGTTCATTTTGAGTCGTACTCTGTTGAACAGATGGAATTTCATCTTCTCCTGAAAACAAATTTAACAACCCAGCAAAAATTGCTTATAACTGTTCTAATAAAATATTTGCAATTTTTTGTGCAATTTATCATCAAAATATATAGAAACCAGAAATTACTACGAAAAATACTGTGCATATGTGTAACGTAGTGACCAAACACTTTCCTAGTAAAGTTAGAGATGCGTTGTATGAGTATTGTTATTGTATTTACTACTGAAATGTAAAATATATGATATTCCAATTTTCCAAAGCAAGTACCTGGATCCCCCGACATTTCAGCGTCAATCGTCGCCAATCCTAAGATAAAGACAACGACTACGGACACACTGCCAAACCCAATTGCCAAGCAACAGCTACGATAGTACGTCTCTAATTAATTGGAATGATGAATCAAGAGAATACAAAAAAATAATCAGTATATTAGTAAAAGCAAATTCCAACATTCTATAATTTTATAATTAAATTATATTTTAATGAAGCTGTTAACTGATAATTATTTAGTCGTTTGAAAAGCATTACAGGGAGGCAGATTGCGTAACTTTGAGTTAATGGATAACTGGTTCAAGGTAAAGTAAAACAGCAAATTGAACACTCATGAAATGATTCGACATTAATTTTATAGTTTGGTTTTTATTTCTACAAACGTATGGGTTAATTGACATTTCTTAATCAAAAAGGAATAATTAACCAAATGGGGGTAGGATTGAATCGTATGATTACGCGACTTACGTGTGCAACACGAGAAAATTAATGTTTGCTTAATTTAAAGATAAATAAGAATATGATACGAAGAAATATTTATCTATAGTGTACTCACATAATTTTGGCATTATACTTAATTTTGTTTCAATGCCATTCAAGAAATCTGCAATGCAAATTCGATGCACCTTCAGTCAATGTCACTAAAGAATTTATGTAATAATACATATTGTATTCGGAAATAGTGCATTTGTAGTAATATGTTAAAATTTTAATAGGCAACGTGTTGACGTGTGACACTGATTAAATTAGATCACTGCTGGCTGTACTTCATGTTTAAATTATATTTTAATTGTCATTACTATTGACACTGACAGAGTACAGACTGACACCGCACTTCCACTACATGGCACTACTATTAGGACTGAATTTTTAAACTTTTGCGCCAACATGTTCATAAGGAAGGAAAATACCACTGACTTCTTTAAAATAAAAACAGCCATAGAGCCGCGCCAAAATAAATTTCCTGAGATTCAAAAGTTTTCAACTATTATTAATACGAAGTTAATCACAGACTCAGAGACCCAGTCTTAACTTAGGAGAAATCTGTAAAAATCAGTCTAATAAAGTACTTGTAAATTAATTAGGTATCTGTAAAAATCAGGCTACTGGCTATAAGGTATAAATTAATTATGCGCCGCCTGTAAAAATAAAATTGCTAAAATTCCAGTTCACTCATCATTACTGATATTTCACGTCCTTTTGACAGTAGCTATCACGCCTATCGGCCTATCACTTTATTTACTTTATTAATGTACGAGTGTAAAAAAAAGTTTAAGGTAAGAAGTACTTAAGAACAAAAGCTAATTAAAGTAATTCTGATGTAACTCTTAAAGACATTCTGCGTTGTGGATAGTTGCACATTGTAGTTGTACCTCGCTTGGCGAAAGTACCTCGGACTGAGGACTGCCACCCTAACAAATGGGTAGGGTGACAGGATGGGCCTATAACCCTTTGCTTTTACTTGTATGTATTGCGTAAGAGTTTCTACTCTACGCCCTAAGCCTAATAGAATAGTCTACTAACAACTAAATATTTTGATGAATCCATCCGTATTCATTTACAGGCATTATGTAAAATAAGTACATCATGATAATGAAGTTTATGTTATATAATGTGTTCTTTATAATTTAAGTTTTTGCATTATGTTCACAGTTACCAAATTATTAATTCAGAACTGGCTGAAAAACATAAGTCAGGATGTCCTCATCAGACGAGCAGCATAAATCATCACAGAAGCAAGGTGATGTACCAGCCTCAAAAATCCCTGCAGGACTAGAAACATTATATGCCCTTGAGAAAGAAAACATAAAATCTTCTCTGGGTGCTTTAATTCTTGCTGTTCATTGGTCTATTGTCCGTGCCGGTCTTCGAATTCCCTCTTCGAAAAACAGTGATAAAAAGTTTACTGAAAGACTACCACCCGGATGGTCGGAACAAGCTCCAAATTCACCAACACCAGTATTTACATTTGATTACGTTGATCCAGTCAATCCAGACATGAACTACCAGGTCAAAGTTATTGAAATTGTGCCTAATCAAACTGCTGTTGTCACCGTCTACAAACATAAATCTGCTTCTCCTTCGGGTTCTCAAAATCCCGTCCCGGCTGTGGTTGCTACCTCGAGCAATAATCATCAACAGTCTTTGACTTCTGCTTCAACTTTTCAACTTCCAAATTTTATTCGGTTTGACCAGAGCAGTACTGTTCAGGATCAAGTCAGTCCAGAATCTGTTTTCTACAATGCGACTGAGCTCGAAAACCAGATTTGGTCAGAACTGATGGAGCCTCTAGGTCTAAAAGTTCTTGGACTCCCACCCTTCCAAGGACCATATGATGACAAGAGTGACAATAAGAAAGAGACTGATCAGCAGCAGCAGCAGCAGCAACGGCGTCAACCACTCTATGAAGATGACCCACTTCGAGAAGGCAGATATCTTCCTCGGTCTGGACCACCACCAGCTGTCCCTGGAGGGGGATTTGGGCCATTGTAAGTATCTTATATTAGTTCAATTATTACATGTGAATACAGTATGTCCCAGAAGGTTAAACTCACCATGCTTTATGGGGGTTCCCATAAAGGGGTGTTTGTAAAGGGGTGTTTACGGGGGTTCCCATCCCCCGAAGAAGGAATCCTCCGCCGAAATATTTGTTTTCAGATCTCAACCCACTATTAACAAGGATTCAACTTTAGTTTTGACCTCCAGGGGTCAAGTGGTTTTCATGTAAATAATTAAAAACTGAAAATCATGTACTAAAACATGCTAATGAATGTGGAGCGGTCGTCAGGCATAAATTGAATCTATATTACGTATTTCAATTATCTGTTTATAAAGGGGGTAGGAGGCCGTGGGTTTCATATATTTTGGGTCTCTGTGTACCCCACGTCAGCTGAAAGGCCTGGCATGGGGTGCACGGGTAACAGTATGAAAGTGCTTGGCACTCTGTTTTACAAACGGATTTGATTTTTGTATGAAAAGGTATGGCAAATTTTAGTTGCTTTTCTGCCGGTCCTGATAATGCTTCCGAAGAAATATTGTGTACAACATGTTTTCTTCCAGATACGTTCCTCCTGTTGGTGGTGGCGGAGGACTAGGACGTTCGGATTTGGATCCCTTGGGTGGCATAGGGGCAGGGATGATTTCGGATCCTCGTGGATTTCGTCAACCTAGAAATATTGGTCCAGGACGATTACCGTAAGTCTACAGCAAAATCAAAGTCACAGTCATATGTAGCCATGTATTTCTAACTTTACAAGTAAAATAATGTAGTCGTCACGATTAATTTCATTGAATCTTAATATTCAATATTTTTAAAGGCCGGGAGCAGTTCCTCCGGGAGCTAGATTCGATCCATTTGGACCACCAATGCCGGCAAACCCAGGCACTGGCACCGGTACCGGTCCTAACTGGTCCGTCCCAAATCCAGACGTTCCACCCCCACCTGGATATGATGACATGTTCATGTAGCTCAGCCACTTTACTTCTGTCTCAGTTCTCATCCGCAATAAGACTGTTAAATGTATCTAGTTTTGTGTAATGAACTTTAATTCATTACACAATTGTAAGTTCTAAGTACAAATTATGTGGTTCTTATTAATTTTGCACAACCAGAGACTTACTTGATCGTGATACTCCGAAAATTTAATGTTTTTGCAAACATGTGTAAAATAAATTGATAAAAATTATTTTTGTGTATCAGTTGAGAGAATAGTTGGGATAACAATGGCATTTTAAAAAACTTTATGAGGAAGACAACCATTACAAAAATAAACGTGAATACTGTCCTCCAGTGAGGATAGCCTAAAAGGCTCAGTGTAGAGAGAAAGATAACTAACTATTTGCATCAATGGCTTTGTACAACATTTTTTCCAAATTCCAAAGTATAAATCGTAACCACGTCGAAATTGAAATCTTATGTGTGTATATGGACATGCTTACACTTTTTTGTGTGACTTCGGAATTCCATTTAATTTCCGATTCTGATTTCAGGAATTCCAAATCTTTCGCCCTTTTTATATTTTAAGAATTGCAACAATCGAAATTTAATTCCCAAAGTGAAAGTGAAATTGAATTCTTCCTACTCTACTCTACTCACGAGTCACAATATATGATACATATCGTCGGCGAAGAACCAAAATGACCCATACCCAATTTTAGCTAAAAACAATATCCACTATCTACAAAAATACTGAAATATGTCTTGTAAGCATTTAAATAGAACATTATGCAATTTAAAAAAACATGCAAATAGAACATTTTACGCTTTTCTAAAACATGCAAATCGAACATTTTAAACTTTTCAAAAACATATAAATAGAACATTTTAAGCGTTTCTTCATTTCTTTTATGACATAGCTCATTTTGATTCCATCCAGCTTAAATTGGATGGGTCATTTTGGTTCTTCACATACGATATTTAATGCTAACATTACATACTGATAAAAATACATGAATGCTTTGATAGTTAGATTTATATATTTTGTTAAATCGCACATTACATTTAATAGTAGCTATTTGTAGCTGTTATAGCTATCTTCATTTTGTCATAGTAAATAAAATAGGTACAGACATCCGGTAAAACTTACTTGAAATTACCTATCTACTTAGGTTACATTAGCGGTCGTGTACATTATTTTTCTTATTCGACTCTTACACCAATGTATAATAATATTATGTACTAATAATGTGATAAACATGTTGTTGCGCGGTTCTAAGGAACACTAGTCCAACGATGTGTACATAAAATACACATTTTAGAATATTACATTGCATCAGTTCTGACTTCTGACTCCGAATCCTATTGCCTAATTCGAGCAAAAATAAACAGCAATTACCGTATACACGCAAGAATAAAATATATTTATGGTCTTCCATATTATATTATATTTATGGACACTAGAGCACTAACACCAATAGTGTTACACACAAACTTACCTACGTTTGCGTTAGGTTCGAGTCCGTCGAAGTGAAGTTATCAACAATACTGAAATCTGGATCATCCAATGCCGCTAAGCAAGCTGCTAAGTCAGGAATTATAATTTTTGTGTCATTTTCACTGGTGGTTTCAACCTGAAATGAATCCACTTCCCAAGTATCTGTCTGAAGGAGTGGAATAAAAAAAATAAGAGTGATGCAAATTATACCGTAAGTTCTAATTGTGTTCCCTCCGCAAGACTTAAACAGTATAATATAATAATAATTTGAAATCATAACTAAAATCGTTATTTACTTCGTCAATTTTGTTAACAGGCGTGATGTACAGCTTCTTAAACTTCAACAAATCATAGAATCTACGAAGAGTCTTCTTGGGGAAACCATCCAAATCTATATCTCCATAAGTGTCTTTAATGAGTTTTGAGCGAAAACTACAAAGGAATGTTTGCTCTGGATAGTCCAAAAAATATTTATGAAGATATTTTAATTGCTCCAATTTTACCCTCCGCTCATATAATCCCACATCAACCGCTGCGATCTAAGTTAAAAAATACAATCAAATTATATAATAGATTTGTAAAAAGTATCAAACATATTATGTATTCAGGTCAAGCAGACTGCAGACATTTCATGTTTAAGTAGCGTTATGATGCTTCGCTAATGTTTACCCCTGACCTCCATTTACGCGAAAGTCCTATTCAGAGCTAAACAATAAATAAAGTCTGCTTAATTCTAAACAGTAAAAGCAGGGTGGAGCACAAGCTAGGTATTATTGTGAAGAACCAAAATGAACCATTTCCATTTTCAGCTAAAAACAATATCAACTATCTACAAAAATATTCAAATATGTCTTGAGAGTATTTATACAGAACATTTTGTACTTTTCAAAAACATGGAATTAGACATTTTTGCACCTTTTCAAAAACATGGAATTAGACATTTTTGCACCTTTTCGAAAACATGGAATTAGAACATTTTGCACCTTTTCAAAAACATGGAATTAGAAATTTTTGCACCTTTTCAAAAACATGGAATTAGAACATTTTGCACCTTTTCAAAAACATGTAAATAGGATATTTTACATTCTTTTCAAACATGTAAATAGAACATTTTACGCTTTTCAAAAACTCCTAATTAACATTTTACGCATGTTGATCATTTTGATTCGAGCTTAAATTGGATATGGGTCATTTTGGTTCTTCACAATAGTACCTAGCTTGTTGACGATATAGCATAATAAACAATGTAAGATAATAACAATTTAACCTTGAATAACCCATCTTCCAATATGTCAACTATCCTTCCTCGAACCCAATCCCCTTCGAAGTCTATGACCACGTAATTATTAATTTGAGCATCTTCAGCTGAAACACAAAACTTGGCAGCAACAGCACTGTCCTTCAGCCAATCGTTGTATGTCATCCTGATGGTAAACCGAATAATATCGTTCAATATACATACTAGCAAGTAAACAGTTATCTATCTATTATTTTTGTTATGAATCCATCACAGAGGGAAACTTACGTCATAAATTCAAAAAATTCCTCTCTCTCATGCCAGTTTTCAGCTAAAGACACAAAAAAGTGGACTGGTGTCACCATCAATTCGGGCAGAACTTCATAATGATGTCCTTTGATAACAAAATCTCCGACTGAATGAATGACTGTACCCAGGGGAACAAACCAATCCCCATTGTCATTGTCGTCGTCGTCGGTCGACTGACTTGCTTCTCCTTTATTTTTGATGGCTTTAGATTTTGATTCTTCCGACTCTTTCCTTGTAGTTTCGAACAAGTCAATTTGATATTCTTCTTGAAGAAGCTCCAATGTTGTTGGCTGCTCTGGTTTCAAGTACTCCAGTACAAACCTGGCATCTTTACTATTAGCAGGCGCATCATTCGACTGGACCACCTGGATCCTTCCAGAGTCAAACGACTGGAGGAGAACTCGATAGTATAGGGCATCGGACTCATGGCCCCAAGCTCGAATATTAAGCCTTACGCCGAATATATTGAGCACATGGACAGCCACGTCCTCAACAGGGATGGATTTCTCATGCCCCAATAACTTCATTATAATGAGTACACAATGGTAAATGTTTCTCTGGATCTCGTCCACACCGAGTAATTTCTCTCTCCAAGCCGGGAACACAAGAGTCAATAATTCTCCATGGAGTACAGTGAACACTCTGCTATTTTTTGATAGAAGCTGTTCAAACGTTTGAAATCCTAAACCGATGTACTCGATTTTATAATTATGGAGTCTCTCAAATTCTTTATACAGATAACTTGGAGTGAGGCCGAGTGGATACTGAAAAATGATTCGGAGGAGCGTACTAACTAATGGGTGATGAACTTTATAATACTCCACAAACTTCAAATTTGACATGGAAGCTTCCACTACCGCAAAATTCACGTCACGTCTCTTGAGTGCAATATAATCATCGTTTAGTTTCCGATCCTTCACTATCGCCCTCATTTTTATTTCCTTTTTCGTTTTCATTTCCTTTTTTAAGTTTGGCTTGACAAATTGTGTCACAGACAGACGAGGAACTTTGAAAGGCTCCATTCCTGATTCATACGGATTACAACTCTGTCTCTCACGATGGTCATTACTTGTCGTGAACAACCGTGACTTTTGAGGCATCATTTTACTACGAACTGCATCAATTAAGTTATCCTTGTCGGTGTACCGACAACTTCTGAGGATTTTGTTGGCTTCCCCAATCTGCAATTCATACTCTTCCAGGACATCACATTTGAAATTTTTAAATAAAATTTTGTAAGGCTCCCCTTTACGATCCAATGATCCAAAACGAGCTTGTAGCATGGAATGAAAATGGTCGTCTGGATATAGGCTCGGCTCGAAACGAATTTCTTTTCTACTACCAGGACTCTTTCTTATCATCTCGCAAATACGCTCAACAATGTCCAACTGCTGCTCATAGTCGTATTTAGCCTGGTCATAAACATAGTCAAAGGGACTCAATGGTGGACAGGAATGGAAGAGGGTCGTATTAATGTTATCTGAATCCTGCTGAGCGTTGCTGTCATCGAAGTGGTCCACCGCGATATAAACCTTAGCTCCCGGGTCAACGATTTTTAAGCCCGCTTCTTCCCCTTTATGAGCCTTTGACTCCCACTCCCGACGACCAGAATCTCTAGGTTGTGCTTGTGACGGTCCGGGTTCTTGTTTAGCTTCAGCCTTTACATCTTTTACAATGTCCTCAGGAGCTGCTCCAGTACTTCCACAGCTTTCGGGTTCAGAGATTTCGTCGTCGTCGTCATACTCATCATCATAGTACTCTTCCTCGTTTTCCCAAAACTCAGACGTACCTTCTGCTCCAAGAGGAAGATCATTCTCCATGTTACTACGTGAGCGATGCTAGAATTGAGTTAATGCTAGACGAAAAAAGAAATTAAAATTACTGCATAAATCAGGACATACTACACAAAGAAAAGATGTGAGCGAATCATCTCCGAATTAAATGGCAGTTAAGATCCTCTGCCATTACTCAACATATACAATTTCCAACATCAATGTATTACAGAAGGGCTTAAATCTATAGATGCAACAACATAAAAATTACGATGGGCATAAGCACCCTATATCTCTCGTATAGCCCCGCGTACTCTTCGCAAACAAAATATAACAAAAATAAAACAGACCCTCGTATACGGTAAGTATTAAGTATTGAGTATACTTAAATGCAATATTCTCAAATACGAGGTCCCACTCACTCACCTTAAACCTTGGTTTACGATACTAACAGCTAATTTTCCAATTCCCAACTAGGTGATCGACTTGCAAGAAAAACACTACGACTACAAACAAACACCATACGCGACAATAAAACTGATCTTTTTTGTTGTTTTGAGCACGTTCAACGTTTGAACGTTAATAAGCATAATTAAATGGTGCAGCTTGTATAGAATCCAGAATCAGAATCCCCATACACAAAACGAAACTAAACACACAACTTTGAACTTCTGGTTAAACCAATGCGCTGAAATTGTGAATTTGTATTGTGATTTATTGTGAAGTCGAAACGTAATGAAAACTCCACTCTTGGACTTGGACTATCACAGTGCACAATAAAAATATAAATTAACAATATTTCACAATTTCATTGCACTAGTTAAAACTATACACTATAATGATGTTAGAGTGAATAACAACAGAATCAAGAATATGTATGGGTGGTACGAGAATAACAATAATTATAACTACGACATAAACTTTAATGTTTACAGAGAAAATAGCTTCAAGTAGTAAAAAAACGACGGCGTTTTTTGTTTGTGGATTTGGACACAGCTACACACACACAAACACATACCTTTTTAAAAGGAATTTCATATGGCAAATGGCAATTCGGAATTCGTATCTTTTCTTGAGATGTGGAAATTCAAAAAGGAAAAGTCCAGGGGGAGGCCATTGAAATTAGGAAGACACGACGAATCCACGGAATCCAATGCGTTGCACTTTAATACACTACGCCATCCCTTCGTTGCCCCTTCGCCCTTACGCTCAACTCTGCTCTCTATGGTTAACATGAGAGGTTGAGAGTGAGAGATTGCAGGGGTCGTCCGTAAATGATGTCATCAACATATCTCCATTTCTAGGACTCTACGTCCCCCTGTCATTAGCTTAAACATGGCTTTAAATTTCTATCTTTAACATGGGATGTCTTCAAGACCCTACTAGGCCATACAGGACCCTACCACTGACATCATTTATGGACGATCCCTAACGCTTTCTATGCATTTACGGGTTAGGCAGTTAAAGACTGACTAGTGAGAAATCAAAATTTTAACCAAAAATAACGAAACATTAAATGTAAGTTAATCAAAGTTAATTAAAAATTGGACTTCCCAATTAACTAACTTTCAGCAAAACTACTTACAAGAAGGGGGTAAAAAATGTGGTTGTAAATTCTTAATCATTAAACAAGTAAAAATATCATGACTATGTATCGCAACTCGGAATTTAAGTATCATAGCTTACAATTAGAGGCATAACTTGGGGGATCATATTATAGGGGAGGAGGGAGTACTGTGCTTACACTTAAAGTTCTTGTAGAAATACATAATAAAGGGAAACAAAGAAGACAAAAATAACAATATGTCCTGCTTTACCCCATCTTTCCCTCTCGCTGAATAAGAATAAATAATTCTCCGTTCCTATTATAATGCGTGATTATTAAATTAGCAAATATAGACAGTTAATTAGTGGAATATTATTTTGCTAGCAAAATCTGACATGTGCCAAAGAATATCGCCTGTGAAGAACCTAAATGGTCCATACCCAATTTAAGGTGAAATGAAATTGAGGCTGTCAAAAACCACTGAATGAGATATAAAATCGTAGATGTGAAAATTTTAATTATTACGAGTTTCTAACACGTCCGAAAAGATTTATTTTGTATGTTTTTGAGAAGCTCAAAACATTCTATTTACACGTTTTTTGAAAAGTGCAAAATATTCTATTTACATGTTTTTAGAAAAGTGCAAAACTTTCTGTTTACTTGTGCTTAAAAAGTGTAAAAAGCTCTATCCACACGCTTTCCAGGATCATTATATTTTACTTGTTTTTTGATAATTCATATTCTTTTTGTTTGCAGAAAATGGATTTGGGCCATTTTTATTCTTTACAGACAAGACGTGTGACAAGATGTGTGCATAGCAGATGACCAAGAAAATCCGTGAGATTCATTTTGATGTATTTAAAACTTAGGGTCAGATTCCAATTTCCAAATTGGTAGTAATCATGAATTATTTATTCGAATGATGTGGACAGAGAGGGCTTAGATAATTGAATCTTGAATATTCTAGAAATTTGTAGAGTTAGTTCAGAGCTGATAGAATTGGAACATGTCGTCCGTTAATATACACCTGTATGATACACCTGGTATAGATTTCAAAATAAAACAAATCATGAAAAATATTATTGAGTTATTATTAGTCAAGGAATGAAAGAATGATTGATCATTGATCACCAATACTAACTAGTAAGTATCTATAGTATATCTATCATCGTTATGCTATTTTTGAGTTGCTATTTAAATTTGAGAATATAGAACTGTTTTATCTTTATCTTAAAACTGTCAGTGCATTACTCAAGTACAGATGAGGTACTTATAATTTATGATTTTTTTTCTGCATAGTATGCATAAAGAGTCACTGACCAACTGACCACTGATTGCGATTATTCATGTGTAACGTGTAACTAAAACAATATTACGTAAGTAGTCCAAGAATAATACTGTGTTCATTTTGAATTCATTTCAGCGAGGTATTTTATTTGAGTCATAAGTAGATTACATATAGGTAAATATAACCATACTAGAGTAACTTGAATGACACTGCAAATCTTCTTGAATTTTTTATCCTCAACAATCGATGTGTCTAAAAGTGCTTCAAGATAAAAATAGACGCTGTCTCCTTTTATTTTACGTGTAATCTGTACACCTTATACATCAAGAGATTTCAGTTGGACAGTCACTGCTGTAGAGAGAGGCGCAGAGTTTTTATAACGCAATTATTCTATTCTGTTTTTTATTGCAGTAACTTCTCAAATTACCAGATATTTTCGACCGTTTTTAAAAAACCAACTGGAATTCCCCATTCTTGAATTTCAACCCAGTTCCAACCACGAAGATGGTGCACATTCAGTCCACCCTGTGTGTCCTAGTCCTCGTCCTTGGTGATCTGATAGAGCCAATCCTGTCATCAGCTGTCCCACCTGGTCACCCCACCCTCACCACCGCATCTTCTTCAGTAAAAAATGCGAATTCAAAATTATTCAGCTACGGCCAACACTTCCCTCAGGGGACCTCGGCAGTGAATTATGTGTACAGTGGGAATGAGGGGACTTGGAAAAAGTTGAACAAGCTCAATTACGTTTGGAACTACTACGAACAGTGGTCGACGGGGGGTCATCCATTTGACAAGGGGGCTCTAATTCAGGCAGCCAATGGCATGGCCATGTACACTGCCAGAGATGCGAATGGATACCTTCTCTGTGACTACAACCAAGATTCCGAGATAGACGATGACTTTGTGGCATCGTCCTCGCCCTGCTTTCAAAATGGTGGAGGGGCAGCCTTTCACGAGCACAATGGACGGGGGGTGGGAGGCTCGAGACGTGGGAATGCGTTCACTCAATTTTGGCTGGATGACAACTGGCTCGCCCAGTACATGAGCCTCGCCTACGAGCGCCCCGTCCCTGTCGGTTTAGTGGATCAGCCCGGGAAATTCATGAGATGGAAGCCCATCGCGGGGGTGACTGACTCCTGGGAACTCTACAACTCCGATTATTTTGACACCCTGGCCCTGGATGGGCTGTACTACTTGGCTCTGGGTCAAGTAAGCAATGCACTCGCCAAATGGGAGACCTCCCTCTCAATGAGTGCTCCCGTCTATGACTCCGCCAACCAACAGTTCAACTACACTCAAATCCACGAGAATTATCACATGGCTCTCTGGAAAATCCTAACTGACATGATTTTAACTCAAACGGGGCAGTTGTCGAGTGGGAACGTGGATCTTTTAACACAGCACTCCGTGTCACTCCGCTCCCAAATTCTAAATAACCAGGAGGAAATGTCGGCGAACCCGGATTTCCCGTACATCGGTTGGGTCTCGACAATCGGGGATGGGAACTCCCTCATCAATACGGAGAGCGTCTCCTGTGGGGCGCTGGCTCTGGGTGCGGACTCGAAATACTTTTTCGAAGCGGACCGACTCCCCATGAGGCTGGGACTGCCGGAGACGAACGAAAAAAATAAGTACTACCGACGACCGTATCACGCTGTCTCTGCCGTCCTGGACAACAGCTCCGAAGGCTTCCTCAGCGTGGGGCCCAATATCAAAATGATGAGTGGGAGCTACACGGCCACTTTCATCCTCAGGACGAATCGTCCAGCGGACTCCATCGCACGACTCTCCATCTTTGACTCCAAAAGGGAGAAGATCCTGGCTGAGCGGGATGTGAAGGCTCAAGACTTTTATGGGGCGGACAGTTGGGCGAATGTAAGACTCAACTTTCAAGTCAGTGACGAAAATAATTCCTTAGAGTTTCGAACCTACTGGACTAACATTAGTAACCTGGACATTGCGGGGGTCAAAATTAACCAAAACTAGTGTCTAATTAAGCCTAGAAATATTATACATAATATTTAAAAATTAATTTTAAACTTTTAATTATGTAACATGTTGGAAACTTTCGATAATTGCCATAATAATTATTATGTATTCTTCTAGAGTCTGAACTTCAAAATTTTATATCGATTGTCTCATTACGCCATTTCAAAAGGTTGCTTACATTTTGTAGGTGTAGGTATATAGATATAGAAATAAATGCATATTTGCTACAAATCATAGTAGCTGTTTACACACGGACTTTTAATACGCACTACACAACAGTTGCTATACAATATTATCAAGTAGTATCTGTATTCTGTATAGTATCACATATTGAATAACTTTAGCTCCATCTCCATCCAAAATCACATTTGCTTGCACTATACAAAGACAAACATTGTTTGCATCTACCAACTACTTTAATTCGGTACATAGCTGTGTTGCTTATAAATAAGTGTATGATAAATTATTCACATTGAACAACGTAAGGGCGGGACATTTTTAGTGTAAGTGGTACCAATTAAATTCTAACAGAATGCTCAAGCATTTATTACAATTAGCATAGGTAACATGTAATTTTGAAGGTCTAATCGGACAAAGGTCCATTATACAAGGGAACAATCCCGTTGGGATTTATTTGCTTGTGGGACATGTAGTAGTGCTTCTTGATATGCTCCATGTTCACCGTCTCGGCTACTCCCGGTATTTCCATGATCCTTTTCATCCATTCGAGGAGATGGGGGAGATCCTTGGTTGTGATGAGATTGCATTTGAAATGTCCCACGTAGACTGGGTCATGACGGATGGTGGTGGTGAAGAGACGGATGTCCGCCTCTGTCAACTGATCCCCGACCAAGAATCCACTGGCATTTCCCCCGAGCAGCTCCTCCACCCTGAGCAAAGTATCCCGCACGAGCTGGGCGTTCATCTCGTACACCTCCTGCTTCGTGGCAAAGCCAGCCTTGTACACCCCATTGTTGAGCCCATCATACACGAACGCATTCACCTCATCGATCTGCTCAGCTAGATGGTCCGGGTAGAGATTCACTTCCGGATGCGAGGCCAACTCGTTGAAGGCCGTGTTAAAAATCCGAATGATCTCCGAACTCTCATTGTTGACGATCTTCCCAGTTTTCTTGTCGAAGAGGACGGGGACGGTGATTCTGCCGGCGTAGGTCTCGTCACTCAGCTGATAGACCTCCTTCATGAATTCGAAATTGTTGACCGTGTCCGGGATGCAGCCAGGGACGTCCTCAGCCGAGGCGAAGGACCAACCATCCCCTCCCATCAAGTAGTGAACGACGGAGAGTCCGATGACCCCCTCCAACCCCTTCAGAGCTCGAGCAAGCAAGGTTCGGTGAGCCCAGGGACAGGCAAGACTGATGTACAAATGATAGCGATCCGCTTCGGGAGGAAATTCCCCACCTTCGCTTATTGTGTTCCGAAACTGGGAGGACGCCCGGACGAATTCACCCGTCGGCTTGGACGGCATTACCCACTCTTTTCCATTAGATGCGGCCATTTTCCAGTAACCCTGCTGACGTCTTCCTTTTCCTATCCAACATAAATAAACATACAAAAATGTGAATTTCTATTTTCCATAGTTATTTCCACTTTTATTTGTTTCAAAATGACGAAATTCTAATTAAGTAGTATCATGCTTTTATGCAGATTTGTGACTCAAATAAAATTAAACTACCACTGCTAAATTGTCTGCATGACGGTGACGTTTTAAAGCCATGAGCGGGGCGGTTTATTATGCTTAAGGTGGCACTCCCACTGTTACACAGTAATTTGCTTAATTTGCATCTGAAATAGAAGCGGGACTGAAAATAAACGACGTTCATTTTCCAATTTTTTCTGCTTTACTTCCTTTTGCTGTTTTCCTCAATGCATTCCATGTCATGTATCTACCTGTACATATAACTGTATACCTATATATTGGACTGGTTAATCAGATCTACATTCTACACAAGTTTCTTTCTTAAGCATTATGTCCATCTCTTAACATTAAGTACCGGAAATAATTTCGAAATAATTTATCCGCTTGTGCAGAACATGTATAGCACACCTAATTAAAAAAAAGAGGGGCTTTAATAATGCAGCAAAAAATTCAGAAATAAATACAAAGTCCCTTCGCAGTAAATATTATACAACTTATATATCATTGCCCCTGTATATTTATCATTTTGTAGTCATATCAATTGTCGATTCTATACAAACTGAACAACTTTTAAAGCACTTTGCACTACAAAAGTTTAGCCCATTTAAATTATTAGTTTGGAAAATAAATATTTTGTAAGTAAAATTAAAAGCACAAACTATGTCTGCTGATTAAAGATAATTAATTGGGAAAATATGAACCAATTCCCAATTTTAAATCTTCAATGACAACAATTTCGTAATGACTAATGGCACATACTGTATTATGACTATAGAAATTATATTTTACCCAGGGTTGAGATAAGACAGGATCCAGAAGCAGCTTGAAGCAGATTATTCCAGGTGAGTACTTCCAGTTCCAGTGACGCGACGGTGTTTTCTGCTGATTAGTAACTCTACAACTGAGGTTTACAACTGAAGCGTTCTACTCACTGGCTCAAACTGAATAGGGAGCAGCAAAAGTCTTTTACGTCTCGTAGTTTCGTTGCATGTCGTTTGTCGGTACTTTGTTAGTCGTATCTTGCTTGGTTACATATTATTTTATCCGTAGTTAGTTAATTGGAGTTCTGCATATAGATATTTTTTTGTGATAAAGCAAATACTCACCTGTCCTGCCACTTATTTCATAAGATGTATCCCCAATTTTTGCTAGACAGTCTTGGCTGGATTTGGACTGACTATAGTGAGAACTTTTAGGCAGACTCAGGCAGAAGACAGAATAAATTATGACACTATGTGGACCTACAGATATTATGTAGATAACTATATGCATTACCGTCTCATTCCTGGCCTTGTTTCTTTTTTCCTTGTAAAATGCTATTTTTTGTCATCATATTTGACTGTAGCTGAGCTGAGCTTTGAGAATATTTTCATTGTGTTAAGTTGCATAACAATTATAGTCACAGGATAGTCACAGGATATATCATTATATTGCTATAGTCGGGTTCAGTACCACTCCAGTCATATGCCTATACTTCTAAAGAAGGTTATGTCGTGAGTGAAAAGTTGAAAAGCCAAAATGGCACATTTCCATTTTTAGCTGAAAATGAAATGGACTATCTAGAAATGAAATGAAATGTATGATTCTAGCAGCATGTAAATAGAACAGTTTGATTTTTCAAAAACATTTAAATTGAGTATTTTACAATTTTTTAAGAGCATGCATTTAAATAGTACATTTTACACTTTTCAAAAACATGATATATGATTGTAATGAGGTTTCGTGCCTATAGGATTCATGACGTCACTCGCCCCTCCCTCTACGTCACTGAAATCCACTCGCCCCTCCCTCCTCGTTCATGACGTCACGACAATCCACTTACCCTACGTCACTATAAATACAAAACAGCGGCAGATTTAAAAATATATACGACCCCCCCCCCCACCCCTACCCCTACGTCACTATAAATAATATATTTAACTTGTCCCGCTAAAGTTAACATCGACCAAGGATACAAAACAGCGGTAGATTTAAAAATATATACGACCAACCACCCCCCCCCCCTTGCCCCTACGTCACTATAAATAATATATTTAACTTGCCCACTAAAGTTAACATCGACCAAGGATACAAAACAGCGATTTTAAAATATATACGACCACCCCCCCCCCCACCCGATCTTATTGTCGTTTGAAAGTCAATGTTGATCAAGGATACAAAAGAGCAGTAGCTTTTATAAATATTACACATTGAGGAGTTTGCACATTAAACATTAGAGGGTTTCGTACAATATACATAACAAGTAAGCATTTAATTAAAACGTCGACAGTAGTGTAATATTAATATGTATATAGTATCAAAACAAGACGCGTATGCAATAAATTATGCTATCGTAGCATTTATTAAAATTTCAACGTAGAAAATGTTTGATTAAATTAAAAAAAATGCAAATGAGGAAAATTTACGTTATAATTATTAAAAAGCTGATAAATGAAGTAAAAACATCTAACTTATAAGGCAAATTGTCTTACTAAGCTTCTTTTTTAGTCTAAAAAACAACTTTGTGGAATCAACTACACACAAAATCAGTTACATAGAGTCCGTAAAAATATGGAAGGTGCACATCTTCTTTTAAATACCATAAACCCTATCACTACTGAATCCGAATTCACCATTACGAAAATAAATTCACCATCTACACCGTTAACGTTCACATTTATTGACCGTATACGTGCAAACAATATGCAATTAACACACTTTCCTCATAAGAAATCGAAAAATTAACATCGCTTATGTTGAAACGACAAAACTCAACCAAAACCAAAACGAACGAGAAATCGAAAAAATTGGAGTGTGAGATAACAAAAGTGTCTGGTGAATAATTTGATGCAAATCGAAATCGATAAACATTTATCAAATATTTACTACAACAAAAAGGTTACCCATTGACGGAAATTTACAAGAAAAAGAAACCCAACAAGCAAATGAAGTTATTACTCAATACACTACAACATCAAAAAAAAATTTATTTTTATTAGATATTCTAAGTAATCAAATTTACTGCAACTAAATTTTACCTATTCTACAAGATTTGGAACTTTTAAATAAATATGTAAAAGAAACATTGGCAACTTTTTTTTCACTTGTGCTTCTACCTCTTACAAGCACAGTTATTGACAGAATACAAGTAAAACTTATTGACAAAAACGATCGTGAGTTAGATTTTAATAGCGGAGTTGACGAGACGGTTAATAAATTATTATTTAAACCTAACTTTAAATAGCAATAACATGAAGGAAATTAATTGTGAAAGCGGTAATACGTGCAAAGTAGAACAACCGTATTTTCTTCAATCCGGGGACGGCATGAATTTTAACAATGGTAGAGGAACTTCCGGCGTTGTAGCAGAAAGTACCTCGTACCTTATTCCGTTACAAAGTGACACATCAACTAGTCAGTCTGAAACTACTCAATCTATAAGAACACAGCAACCAAGTAGCAAAGTGAGTCAAGTAGTCGGTGAAAAGAAGCAAAGTCAAGTAGGCGGCGGAAAGAAGCAAAGTCAAGAAAGCGGTAATACGTGCAAAGTAGAACAACCGTATTTTCTTCAATCCGGGGACGGCATGGATTTCAAAAATGGTAGAGGAACTTCCGGCGTTGTAGCAGAAAGTGCCTCGTACCTTATTCCGTTACAAAGTGACACATCAACTAGTCAGTCTGACACCACTCAATCTAAAAAAACAAAGCGAGCAAGTAGCAAAGTGAGTCAAGTAGTCGGTGAAAAGAAGCAAAGTCAAGTAGGTGGCGGAAAGAAGCAAAGTCAAGTAGGTGGCGGAAAGAAACGCAACAATCTAAAAAAGAAAAAAGTTGGAGGTGGAAAACGAAACACAAAACGATCAAAAAAATCTAACTCGTTAGGACATAAGCGTAAATGTATCAAATCTAAAAAGTAGTAAACAAATATTGTCAGTATAATTGTAGACTTTGATCAATAATCATGAAAATTGTATCAGCTAAAAATTTGAATTGTGAGGCTTGTCATTTCCGCTAGTTAAATAGATTACCAGCAAAAAAAATAAATTTAATTCTAATGACAGTATCCTCAAATATTAAATGAATTTTATATATATGTTAATTAATCTCAAAATAAAAAATACAAGTATTTAACCACGAGTAAAATTAATTTAAATATTTGTATATGAGAAATAAAATGATCAAAACATAAATTGTTTTCTTTTTTTACTTTATTTATTCATCTTTGCCACACATATTACATATAATATAATTAATATTTTGGCTCGCGAAGGAAAAAACATATTTTTTTAACTAGATAATTATTCATTGATTGATCAAAATGGCAACTGTGTCTGAATAGTAAGACGATATTGAGATGATTAACAAAAAATTCGTCAATGTCTCTAATGTTGAAACAAGACGAAATTCATCCAAAACCAGAACGTAAATATTTACTAAACACAACCATTGATTTTTAAAAACTTATTAAATATTTAGGTAGTTTTACATTAACTAAAACTTAATACTCAAACAATTCAGAAAGTTGCGCACTATGTTCACAAATAACTTAAATAATTATCAAAGCCACCAAATTATTGTAGCAAATGCTTAAACAATTCCTTAAGCAATACAATAAATTGGAAATATCTTTAAAAACTACTAAAGCGACACAATAATTTCAAAATATTCTAAAAAAATTACAAAAGCAAAGTAATTATTGTACAATACTCAAACATAATTACCGAAGCCAAAATAATTTTAAAACATTCTCAAATATTCGCCAAGCCCACCAATAAATTTTAAAAATTCTTTGATAAAAGACAAAGCACTACAATAATTTTAAAACTAGTTAATTAATAACTGAAGCTATAAACTATTTTAGATTTTTTTAAAACTAATAACCAGAGCCGCACAATAATATTAAACTATGCTTAAACAATTACTAAATCCACACAATAACCGAAAACAATTTTTAAATAATAACCAAAACTATTCAATATATTTTAAAATTCCTAAATAATTCGCAGATCTCTAAAAATAATTTAGAAAATTTTGGAATAGTTACTTAAGCAATACATTAGTTTACAAATGTTTTTGAAATTAGTTATCCGCACAATAATGTTTAAAAAATTTATATTATCACCATAGCCTCCGAATAATATAAAACTTATTAAATAATTACCAAATCGACACAATATTTCTCAAGATTTCCCTAATGATTAACCATCCTACACATTAGTTGTTTTAAATTCCTCAATAAATAAAAAAGCTGAAAATTAGTTTTAAAAAATACATCAACAATTCTTAAAGGTTTGTAATTAGTTTAAATATATGTTTAGAAATTACTAAAGCCACACACTAATTAAAAAAAAAAGCTTAACCAATTCAGGATCCAGTGCAATAAGTTTTCAGACCTACACATTTCTGAAAAATACAAAAACAAGTTGTAAAGCTATTAGTAAAACCACAAAATAATTTTTAAAAACTCTAAACAAATTACTAACGCCACACAATAATATTTTAAAATTCTTATAAAAATGCCAAAACCACAAACGTTTTTAATTTTTTTTTAAAATAATTACCAGCCCTATTCACATTATCATTAAAACCATACAATACTTATAAATTATTACTTAGTATTTATCAAAGCCACATTTTTAAGTTTAAAAATCCTTTATTAAATAAAACAATCTTTATTTTAATTTTAATAATGCTAAAACATTTTGTAAAGCTGTGCAATAACTTTAAAAATATCCTAAATAATTACAAGAGTGACACAATAATTTGTCAAACAATTGCTGAAACACAGAAGCTGTGCAATGATTTAAAAAAATTAATAACAAAAGCCCTAAAACTATATTTTTTTAAATATCAAACAATTATTGAAGCTTTACAATATGTTGAAAATATAAGAAATAATTACTTGAGTCACATAATATTTTTAAAAATCCTTGAATAATTACTGATCACGCGGTATAATATTAAAAATTCTTACGTCTTTACTAAAACCAAACAAGAAATTTAATACACTTCTAGTTAATTTACGTAGTTCTACAAAATTAATTAAGATATTTTTTAATATTATCACTAAAGCGGTAAAGTAATTTGGCAAATTTTTCTAATAATTACTAAAGCCACACAATTATTTTAAAGAAATTCATAAAATTACTAAAGCTTCACAATAATATTTCATTTGTTGTTTAAATACTCACCAATTCCACACGATACTTTTAAAACATTCTTAAATAATTACCAAATCCACAATAATATTTAAAAATTCTGAAACAATTATCAAATTCACACAATACATTCAAACAATTCTTAAGTAATTACAAAAACCACACAATAATTCAAACAAATTATTTAATAAATGCAAAAGCTGTACATTGTTTACAAAATGCCTACTATCGAGCCCGTTGTCATTTTAAAATAAAATAAGTTCAGTATATACAGCCCTACACTCTTGCAACATATATTTAGATGTAAAACTTGTGCATACAACGAGAGTTTTTTGTTATATTTATTGGTTAAGCATTGCCAACGAAACCCAAGAACAGTTCAATTAGATTCATAAACTTTGTGTATGTAAACAAACAAATCATAAGGCTATCTAGAATCGCATGCAATCGTAAACCAACAATGTCAAAACATACCGTTCACGTTGTGCAAAAATTTGTAGAACACGACTTAAAATAAGAACAAAAATCAAAATAGTATTTTAATAAACAATATGAATCAAGGCCAATCTAGTGATCACGAACTTTTACATTCTAGCGTGGATAATATTCATTGTAATTCTTCATTAAAAATAGAACGCCTGAATGATACTTAGAAACACTACATAATAGGAACACAAATCAATATTAAACATGTTAGTTGTAATCTGAATAAACTTTTACACTTCTGAGAAAAATAAAATCACAAAAATATAAAATCACATTATGAATAGAAACTATCAATATTATTGCTTTTTAAAAACTTATAAGAACCACAATTAGGATGAAAATCACAACTCAACATAAAAACCATAAATTACCAGCACCTAATTCCTCTCTAAAATCAAGTGAGTGAAAAAATTGTGACAACACAAAAACAAAAATTACTCGCTTTCAACAATCGCAATTGTGACATAACGGTATATCATTTGTATAACTATGCCGC
This sequence comes from Dicyrtomina minuta, assembly GCA_949802685.1. Lineage (NCBI taxonomy): Eukaryota > Metazoa > Arthropoda > Collembola > Symphypleona > Dicyrtomidae > Dicyrtomina > Dicyrtomina minuta. The sequence goes on from OX461809.1 coordinate 6,695,117, forward strand.
CGCCGCCGCCACCCCCCCCCCCCCCCCTCCCGCCTTCCAAATAATATATTAAAAGAAACTTAACTTTATTCTATACTGCGAAGATCGGAATAATATTTGACATCGGAATAAACTGATGTTGTGACACTTAAACAGGGTGCATTTGGAACCTAACATAGTCTATTTTTAAATAAGCAATTAAGTAGCTGGTTCCAATAAGAATTAAGTAGCTGGCTCGAATTAGTAATTGAGTAGCTGGCTCCAATAAGAATTAAGTAGCTGGCTCCA
>OX461809.1:7409368-7521794 GCA_949802685.1 Dicyrtomina minuta
TGTGCTTCCTCCTTATATGTTATGCTTCTCTCGACCTTTTAATTTTTTATTTTCATATTTAATTTTTATTGCTTTGACTCCTTCGACTTGGACCGTTTCTGGGAGCATTAATTGTATTAGCATACGAGGCATTAGTATTTATTACAATAGGGGTAAGACGCAGTCGGGGTTAAATTCAATTACTCTCCCTCTAATACTACTCATGTCGATAGAGGAAATTGTACGTGTTAACTTCAAGTGGCTACGTAAGTACGCAGTACGTACAGAGGAGCACAACGTTCTGAGTGAAGAGTCAAAAGCACCAATTTCGAATTTAGGTTGGAATTAAATTAGAACGACTTATGTTAAAAATTTGCTAAATTGCATACAGTGTAATGCGTAAAATGTTTATTGTACGTTTGTGAAAAGTGCAAAATGCTGTATTTGCATGTTTTTGAAAGGTGCAAAATGTTTTATTTACATGTTTTTGAAAGGTGCAAAATGTTTTATTTACATGTTTTTGAAAGGTGCAAAATGTTGTATTTGCATGTTTTTGAAAAGTGCAAAATGTTTTATTTGCATGTTTTTGAAAGGTGCAAAATGTTGTATTTGCATGTTTTGCAAGGTGCAAAATGTTTTATTTGCATGTCTTTTGAAAAGTGCAAAATGTTTTATTTGCATGTCTTTTGAAAAGTGCAAAATGTTTTATTTGCATGTTTTTGAAAAGTGCAAATATTTTCATGTTTTTGAAAAGCGCAAAATGTTCCATTTGCATGTTTTGCAAGGTGCAAAATGTTTTATTTGTATTATTTTGTGTAAAATACAAAATATTCCATTTACGTGAATTTGAAAAGTGCAAAATACTCTACTTACCTACTTTTTTTCAAACAGTGCAAAATGTTCTATATACATGTTTTGCAAAATTACAAACATTTCTATTCACACGTTTTACAAGTGTGTAAAATTTTCTATTTTCAAGTTTTTGAAAGATTCAAAATTTTTTATTTGCATGTTTTCGAAAATTGCAAAATGTTCTAGATATATATGTTTTTGCAAAAGTACAAACAGTTCTATTTACATGTTTTTAAAATGTCAAAATAACGCTTTGACATATTTTTTGGGAATATATTTGAATTTCGCATTTAGATAAAAGTGGAAATAGAACATTTTGAGTCTTCACAGATCTCATAATATATTCGGATGGCAGGAATAATCTTGTAAATGAAATTGCACTCAGGATTAACAATGCACACACATCTAATCGGAGGGAGATGAACATTGGGCCTTGCGTCATAATATTTAATGTTTATTACACAATTATTATTATTGAATGGATGCACAATACAACGCAGTTCTTCGTCGTCGTCGTCGTCATCGTCATCGGCTCCTACTTCATTCTTGATTTCGACAGCAATTTGCTTTCCATTTTAATTTCGTGCATTCAACATTCGCAGCAGCAATTCAAAAAATTCAATCAAAAACAAATCAATTGCGGTTCGCCTTCTACATGGTTTTTTATTAATCGCAGTCCTACTAATCGCGTAGTCGTGATGCCTTTGTGCTTTGTATTTTCTTGGACTCGTCTTCCCGTTTTCAGCGTTCCAAGAGTTTGAATTTGAATTTTACATTTGAAGAATGGTATTGCATGGCATCATCAATGGCTCGTCTTTGATTATGTTTTAATAGTACAAAAAAGTTACGAGTAGTGTGATTAAATATAGGGGCAATAATGGGGTAGGGATCGTCCACAAATGATGTCATGAGTAGTGTCAAAGTGTCAATGGGTCTATGTCTATATAGTTGGCTACTGGTGACATCCCATCCCTGAATAAAGTCATATTTACGCAATGATTTTTTTAACGCAAAGATGACAGAGAAGATTTTTTGATGACGTCATTTATAGACAGCCCCTAACGTCAGTTCGTTGCGTAGTTAATTTATTCATAGTCCGTCCGTTATTATTTTACTACAGATATCGTATCTCTTTGGGAACTGCGTTTAAAAGTTTAAATAAAAACGCTGAGCTAAATTAAATTAAGTCGTAGTAGTTGTGTTTTTTTTTCGGTGGCTGTCTGTGCTATTTTAAATAAGCTGCTGGACATGGCCTGAGCACATGGTATCGCCGATTCGAGTATTCGAATTCGAGTTGGACTTCCCTAAACAAAATAGACAAACATTTGTTTGATGCAGTGGTCGTGGTTTTGGTGGCGGGAAATGAGAGTTTCTTTCCTCTTCCTATCATCGTCAATCGTCAAAATATCCTAATCTCAAAAGCATACATTTAATACAATGTACTTTACGTATGAATGTAGGCTATACTGATAATAGCATAGAGTTAGTGAAGAATTAAAATGGTCCATGTCCAATTTAGGCTCAATTTAAAATGAGCCATGTCAAAAACACTACAGATAAATAAGGTAGATGCGTACAATGTTAATTACGAGATTTTAAAAAATGCAAAATGTTTTATATGTATCCTTTTGGGAAATGTGCAAAATGTGTTATTTACAAGTTTTTTTAAAAGTACAAAATGTTAATGACCCGTTTTTTAAAGGTGCATACTGTTCTATTGACATGTTTTTTACAGTTCAAAAGATTCTAATTTAATGTTTTTGAAAACGTGCAAAATGTTCTAATTCCATGTTTTTGACAAGGTGCAAAATGTTCTAATTCCATGTTTTTGAAAAAGTACAAAATGTTCTAATTCCTTGTTTTTGAAAAAGTACAAAATGTTCTAATTCCTTGTTTTTGAAAAGGTGCAAAATGTCTAATTCCATGTTTTCGAAAAGGTGTAAAATGTCCTATTTACATATGTTTTTTTGACAAGGTGCAAAATGTTCTAATTCCATGTTTTTGAAAAAGTACAAAATGTTCTAATTCCTTGTTTTTGAAAAAGTACAAAATGTTCTAATTCCTTGTTTTTGAAAAGGTGCAAAATGTCTAATTCCATGTTTTCGAAAAGGTGTAAAATGTCCTATTTACATATGTTTTTTTGAGAAGTGCAAAATGTTCTTTTATTAGGAAACGTGCGTTTAAAAGGTGCAAAATATTCTACTGTAATGTTTTTTTGAAATGTGTCAAATGTTCTATTTACGTGTTTGTGAAAGGTTCAAAATTTTCTATTTACATGTTATTGAAATTTGCAAAACGATCTATTCATGCATGTTTTTGAAAGATGCAAAATATTCTATTTACATACTTTCAGCATGATATTTTGTATTTTTAGATAGTGAATTTTGTATTTAGATAAAAATGGATATATAGTAGGTCATTTTGAGCAGTTGCTGGCAACATACGTAATACTTAAGTACATATAATAGTGGAGCGTGCATAACCACGTGGTACGTCATGAGTGGGAGGCTCAAGCTGCCTATCCCTTTACATGGGCGTACACACGATAAAGGGGGGGGGGGGCAAGGGGTTTAAAATTTCAGATTCTTGTACCACGCAATTTATGCACGCTCCCTAGAAAGCTGTGGCCATAGCAGACTATACAGAGACTATGTATCCATAATAATTTAATTGTGTTTGCTATTTGTATTTCTTTCCTCCCAATCCCAATTTACAACAGCTGTCCGAAAGCCCAAGTTACCCAAAAGATTAAATAGGCAAGTAGCATTTGAAGCACTCGTTATATAATGGTAATTTTAGTAAGGGATCGTCCATAAATGATGCCACGTGTAGGGTCTACTTGGATATTGATGACATTCTAAATGTCAAAGATAGCCATTTACACAATGGTTAAGCTCATTACAGGGGGGTCGTAGGACCCTAGAATATTTCGATGACATCATTTATGGACGATCCCTAAGGAGGGATTATTGCTATATATAATGCTAAGCTTTGTTTGTGTTGTATTTAGTGTTTTGTACACAGTAAATATAGAACTGTTATTTAATCTACAAATTAATACGGATTACCTTCCCATACATTATTCTGATTGTCCTACATTTTTCTTAATTTATTGGTTCGTTCCACGGCCCACGGGCTCCCTGCCAAAAACACATTAGCGAAGATACAAACAACGTTAACACAGAAATTAATTCATGCATAGTCATTCATACAGAGATCTGAATGCTTAGGTACTATAGTAAATAACTGTACACATTGTAAATCAAAACTAATGTAATCGACTAATTAAGAACGATTATTCTGAATTAATCCATTACTCACTCGACAATAAATACCCTTGCAATTAAATTATTAAATTAACAAAACGTTATTCCAATCAAACCCCGTTTTCATTTTATTACAGTTTTTTACACATTTTTTCTTGGCCAATAAATAAATTAAAATAAACTGTCACTTTACTTTATTACGCATTAGAAACATTCACAATAATCCCGCGGAGACTTCGGAATCCGGATCTGGAAGAACATAATGTCGCATGTGAAGAATCAAAATGGCTCATTTCCATTTTCAGCTAAAAATAAAATGCACTATGTACAAAACATTTTAAAATATCGTGATCATGAAAGCATTTAAATAGAAAATTTTGCACTTTTCAAAAACATGTAAATGAAACATTTTGCATCTTTTCAAAAACATACTTTTCAAAAACATGTATATGAAACATTTTGCACCTTTTCAAAAACATGCAAATGAAACATTTTGCATCTTTTCAAAAACATACTTTTCAAAAACATGTATATGAAACATTTTGCACCTTTTCAAAAACATGCAAATGAAACATTTTGCATCTTTTCAAAAACATACTTTTCAAAAACATGTATATGAAACATTTTGCACCTTTTCAAAAACATGTATATGAAACATTTTGCACCTTTTCAAAAACATGCAAATAAAACATTTTGAACTTTTCAAAAACATGTAAATACAACATTTTGCACTTTTAAAAACCGTGTAAATGAAACACTTTGCACCTTTTCAAAAACATGTAAATGAAACATTTTGCACTTTTCAAAAACATGTATATGAAACATTTTGCACCTTTTCAAAAAAATGAATATGAAACATTTTGCACCTTTTCAAAAACATGTAAATGAAACATTTTGCACCTTTTCAAAAACATGTAAATGAAACATTTTGCATCTTTTCAAAAACATACTTTTCAAAAACATGTATATGAAACATTTTGCACCTTTTCAAAAACATGCAAATAAAACATTTTGAACTTTTTAAAAATTCCTAATTAACATTTTACAAATGAAGGGATCGTGCATAAATGATGTTCCGGGTATGGATCAATGAGTCAACTAGTCAACTTGGATATTGCAGACATCCCATTTTAAAGATAGCTATTCACTGATACACAATGGTTAATCTCATGACAGAAATATGAATATTTTAATGACATCATTTATGGACCACCCGTTATACCTTGCAGTCGTAGTGCTTCATTGACATAGCTCATTTTGCTTCTTCTTTACAGTTGATATATGACTTGTGTGTTTGTGCTTCCGTGAAAAACTGGAAAGGTGACGGAAGATCCGTCATGTTGTCTCGTGACTTTTGAATTCAAAATGTCAAGAAGCCGGGACAAAGAATACGTCTGGGCGACGGAGACATGACGAGGCGTTGTACTACACTACGACTACATACGTGTGGATTTTCAAATTTTCCATTTTTCAACGTCTCCCCTTCGCTTCGCCTTCTTGACGTGTAGCCGTAGAGTAGTACAATGTGCCTCGGTGCCGTGTGTATCTGTATAGGGGCTTTCCATCGTCATCGTCTCGTCGTCTGTAGTCTCCCCGGAATTTCATTAAAATTGAGGATAAATGTTTTTAATACCTGAGACGTGAGGGAGTCGCTCTCCTTCGTCTCGTACATCCGGAACTGTGACCGACGCCACGTCCACTTCGCCGCCGACACCAACTCCACGGTTCTGGTTTATTTCTTGGATGGGAATCCGGGCACGTCTCTCCTGAGCCTCATATCTACGAGATTTCAAAATAAACACAGGAGCAGCAGTAGCCGTGGAGGGCGGCTCAGTTCTGATTCCCATTCCGAGTGCGTGTGTACTCTAAGGGGTCGTCCATCAATGACGTCCTTGAAAAAGGCATCCGAATTTTATACCCGCTCCCTGCCCTTCAGACAGTTTAATACTTCCACAATGTAGCCTCATACGTTTAACATCACATTGGTTGGGAATTTTCCGCTCCCTCCCCTAATTATGCACGTCATTGGTGCACGCCCCTGTGGTTGTAGTTTGAAGAGATGCAGTGTGTTGATGAAGTGAAAATTTTTGGCGGATTTTGTCGGTGGATGTGGAAGGATGAATACTAACAAAGCGAAGAATCAATCAGCATTTGAGATGCATCACCGCCCTCCAATAATATTGCCCCATGTTTCCGTATTCACTCCGCTTTTCCACAGCCCCATAAAAGTTGAGGAGTTCTCCTTCATAAAATACATTGCCTCGATGAGCTTTTTTTCTTCCCTGCTCTCAGTCACTGGAAGCAAAACGTGCTAACTGCCTTCAGTAGATACGCGCTTTAAAATTATTCATTTTTGAGCAGGACTTTCTGATGGGAGTTCAAAAATGTTAATTTTCGATTTCTTTTGGACATACAAGAAATGTGGAGATGTAGAAAATCTGATAAATACCTTCAGAAAATCGAAGAGTGTATCGTGAGTGAAGAATCAAAATGACCCATATTCAATTTAAGCTAGAATTAAAATGAACTATCTTTAAAAAAATGCTAAAGTAGATTTGGGTGAATAAATTTCCTAATACGAGTTTTTAAAAAGTGCGAAATTTTATATTTAAGTCTTTTTTTAAACTTCAAAATTTTCTATTTACAAGTTTAAAAAAAGTCCAAAATGTTCTATTTACATGTTTTGAGAAAAGTGGAAAATGTTCTATTTACATGTTTTGAGAAAAGTGGAAAATGTTCTATTTACATGTTTTGAGAAAAGTGGAAAATGTTCTATTTACATGTTTTGAGAAAAGTGGAAAATGTTCTATTTGCATGTTTTTTGAAAAGTGCAAAATATTTTATTTATATGATTTTGAAAAGGTGCAAAATGTTCTAATTCCATGTTTTTGAAAAGTGTAAAATGTTTCATTTGCATGTTTTTAATATTTGCAAAATATTCTAATAACACATTTTTGAAAAGTTCAAAATGTTCTATTCACTTTGATGAACATGCTATTTTTGTTTGTAGATAGTGAATTTGGTTTGTAGTTAAAAATAGATTTGGGTCATTTTGTTTCTTCATAGACGACATAGAACATTTTGCACACCAGGTAAAATGTTAAATATTAATGCCATCGCAGAAAAAGCATTTAATTACACTTCTTTTAAAAGCCCATTTAAATGTCACACTTTACATCTGTCAAGCCTCCCACGTGTAAACTGCTCACCTCATTTTGCATCTTGAACAGTCATTTAGCCCAATGTAGCATAGGGACGGCGTACGGAGGGGGTTCGGAATAAAATGCAAAAATTCCCTTCCTTATTTACAATTCCGTGTATCCGTGTAATAAAGCGCTATTTACACTACACAAAAGTCTCAATTCAAATTAAACACAACTCCATATCGAGTCAAGAGTGGTGACTGGCCTGGCGACTGGCGATTTAAAGCTTCAGTTGTCTGATTTCGGATACCTTTGAAATCGAATTTTCTATTCCGATTCCCGATTTCCAATTCCACGTCCGACTCGCACCATTTCCTATATAAAAGAAAGCGAATGAAAAGTATATTGAAATTTATAGGTAGGCTCCGTTGGATTTGGATTGTGGAATGTACATAAATGTCAATGTAGATCTCTATCAGCTGGGCTCCCTCCTGGATTTCTTTCCTCAGGGCCGGACGAAGGAATTGGTTTTAGGCAGGAATTTGTTTCCATACAAACCCCACCATTTTGATTTTATTGATGGTTTTCTTTGGGGAAGCAAAATGTTGTATTTACATGTTTTACAAAAGTGCAAAATGTTCGATTGACATGGTTTTGAAATGTACAAAAAAATTTACTTTGCGTGGTTTTGAAAAGTCGAAATATTTTTATTTACATGTTTTTGAAAAGTCAAAATATTTTTATTTACATATTTTTGAAAAATGCAAACTGTTCTATTTACATTTTTTGAGAAAAGCGTTAAATGTTTTATTCCCATGTTTAAGCTACAGTCAAAATGAGCTATATCATAAAACAAAATGAGAAACATGCGTAAAATGTTAATTAGGAGTTTTTAAAAGTGTGAAATGACCTATTTACATGTTTTTGAAAAGTACAAATTGTTCCAATTACATGTTTTCGAAAAGTGCAAAATGTTGTAATTCCATGTTTTTGAAAAGGTGCAAAATGTTGTAATTCCATGTTTTTGAAAAGGTGCAAATTGTTCTATTTACATGTTTTTAAAAAGGCGTAAAATGTTCTATATACACATTTTTGAAAACTGCAAAATGTTCAATTTACATGTTTTGAGAAGCGGGGGCTGCCTGCGCTGGCCACATTATCCGGCTCTGTCTCTTCATTCCCATTTAATCCGATTAAGTCCCATTCCTACACACAGTCCTCCTTTTTATTTGTATTTCCTGTCCCTATCCTACAACACGGGTCATCCTGTCGATCCTGTACAGTAGATTCTGTCACCGTCGTAGTCATGTTTAGGAAGTGCAGCTCTCAATTTGTCAGTGGGAACATGACAGAAATGAGACTAATCGCAGTCGTAGGGAGAGACGTACAGCGGAGGCGTAGATAGAACTTTATTGACAGAAGAACGAGAACGAGAACGACAACAACGAGGAAATGCTACTATCAAAACAGTGGACTGTTTGTACTTCGTACGACGTACGTGGGAAACGTTTAGCTGGAGTTGATGGTTAATGACGCTGATGGTGAGTTTGTGTGTAATTATATTTAGACCAGCTGTGACAGCGATTCCAATTATTATTTCATTCGCTCTCTCTCCTTTTTATCGGTCAAATGATGGACTGCACTCGGACTCACGACTCCCCTGCACCAAACACGGCCACAACAACACTCTGCACCATGTCAGAGTCAAATGTCTTCCCAGAGTCACTCAGGGGTCGTCCATAAGTGATGTCATGGACGACATCATGCCCTTTTCGCAATAAACCCACCCACCATAACAATAAAAATGGACTAGTTATATTTGTTTAACATTGCCTTTTAAATGGAGAGGTTTCAGGACGCACCCACCCAAATGGTGACATCATTTATGGACGATCCCTAATTGCGTACTGCACTGGATAACTAGATACGCGTGATGTATAAAGCCATATCTCTCCATCGCAATCGCAGCCTACTACATAAATATTAGTTTTTATCTTTTGAATGCTCGGGAGAAACATGGAATGACAGCGATAATTCCCAAATAACAAGATATTATGTAGTTACATGGGAGACATATAGAGATTACAAATATACCAATCAGCACACTGTATACTAAAATCTTGTTGGGATCGTCCACAAATGACGTCATCAGGAGGGTCAATGAGTCTAATTCCCATGTTAAAGATAGCGTCTGTCAAAAACCAAAATGACCCATATCCATTTGTAGCTAAAAATAATTTCCACTATCTACAAAAATATTGAAACATTTCTTGAAAGCATTTAAGCAGAATATTTTGCACTTTTCAAAAACATGGAGTTAGAACATTTATCAATTTTCAAAAACATGGATTTAGAACATTTTGCACCTTTTCATAAACATGGAATTAGAACATTTTGCACCTTTTCAAAAACATGGAATTAGAACATTTTGCACCTTTTCAAAAACATGGAATTAGAACATTTTGCACCTTTTCATAAACATGGAATTAGAATATTTTGCACTTTTTCAAAAACATGGAATTAGAACATTTTGCACCTTTTCAAAAACATGGAATTAGAACATTTTGCACCTTTTCAACAACATGTAAATAGAACATTTCACACTTTTCAAAATGCATGTAAATAGAACATTTTGCACTTTTCAGAAAACATGGAATTAGGACATTTTGCACTTTTCAGAAAACATGGAATTAGAACATTTTGCACCTTTTCAAAAACATGCAAATAAAACATTTTGCACCTTTTCAAAAACATGATAATAGAAATTTCACACTTTTCAAAAACTCCTAGTTATTGCCATTTCACGCATGTTTCTCTTTCAGTTTTTTTGACATAACGCATTTTGATTGTAGCTTAAATTGGATTTGGGCCATTTTGGTTCTTCACAGACGATAGTCGTTTACGCAATGGTTAAGTTCATGACAGGGAACTATAGGGTCATATTATAGGGTTCTAAAAATGGTAAATTTTTGACGTCGTCATTTGTGGACGGCCCATGCCTATATGACAGACCACTGATGTTTGTTAAAACTTTAAAAAAAAATTGGGTTGCACTCGATCCTGGATTTATTGAGTATTTTTATTTTGAAAGGAGAGACGAAGTGAGAGAATATTATTTATGTTTGTTATTCTTTTCCCTCATTTTTTTCTCGCTTTATTTACAGTTTTTTTTTCTTCTGATTAAAAGCAGAGAGGAAAATTCATGAATAAATTGGACGGGGCTACGAAGACGGAGATGATGTTAAAAAAAAGTTTTAAAAGTTTGGGAGGATTTCTTCTTCCTGGTTTCCTCATTCCGCGTAAAATAAATGTGTCATGAATGAGACTGTGGCCTGAGAGCGAAGGAGTAGAGATAATGTGGGAGGAAACATGAAAACATGACACAAGTATACAGCGGATTTGAACCCTTCACCCTCTCCCATTTTGGCCTGTCATCTTATTCGTCTTCCTTTAAACAGTCCACATTGAGATCCTGCAATCTGCATAGAGGAGAGAGATGAGATATTAGCATCCAGATCAACAGCAAAACCAACTGTAAAAGTCAACTGTCAACTCTGACATCCATTCCAATTCATAAAAAATCAAGATCTAAAAGTACCATGCATATAATGCCGTATAATTAAGTATGTCGCCTGTCAAGAATTAAAATGATCCACATCCATTTTCCGTTTCGGCCAAAGAACAAAATGCACTATCTACGAAAATATTAAAATATTATAATCTTGAAATTACCTATGTCATACTATGTAAACAGAATGTTTTGCAGTTTAAAAAAACATGAAAATAGTACATTTTGTGCTTTTCAAAATTAGCATATATATACAGATCATTTTCCAATTTTCAAAAACATGTAAATAGAACATTTTTCACTTTTTAGAAACACGTAAATAGAACAGTTTGCTAGTTTCAAAAACACGTAAATAGAACATTTCCCTAGTTTCAAAAACACGTAAATAGAACATTTCCCTAGTTTCAAAAACACGTAAATAGAACATTTCGCTAGTTTCAAAAACACGTAAATAGAACATTTCCCTAGTTTCAAAAACACTTAAATAGAACATTTCGCTAGTTTCAAAAACACGTAAATAGAACATTTCGCTAATTTCAAAAACACGTAAATAGAACATTTCCCTAGTTTCAAAAACACGTAAATAGAACATTTCCCTAGTTTCAAAAACACATAAATAGAACATTTCCCTAGTTTCAAAAACACGTAAATAGAACATTTCGCTAGTTTCAAAAACACGTAAATAGAACATTTCGCTAGTTTCAAAAACACGTAAATAGAACATTTCGCTAGTTTCAAAAACAAATAAATAGAACATTTCCCTAGTTTCAAAAAGATGTAAATAGAATATTTTGCACTTTTTAGAAACATGTAAGTAGAACATTTCGCTAGTTTCAAAAACACGTAAATAGAAAATTTCCCTAGTTTCAAAAACAAATAAATAGAACATTTCCCTAGTTTCAAAAAGATGTAAATAGAATATTTTGCACTTTTTAGAAACATGTAAGTAGAACATTTCGCTAGTTTCAAAAACACGTAAATAGAAAATTTCCCTAGTTTCAAAAACAAATAAATAGAACATTTCCCTAGTTTCAAAAAGATGTAAATAGAATATTTTGCACTTTTTAGAAACATGTAAGTAGAACATTTCGCTAGTTTCAAAAACAAGTAAATAGAACATTTCCCTAGTTTCAAAAACACGTAAATAGAACATTTCACTAGTTTCAAAAACACGTAAATAGAATATTTTGCACTTTTCAGAAACAAGGAAATAAAACATTTTGCACTTTTCAGAAAGCATGTAAATAGAGAATTTTGCAATTTTTAAATGTACATAGAACGTTTTGCACTTTTAAAAACCATGTACCGTACTTACAGGTCAATCTCCTAATACAGGAAATACGGTAAATGGATTGTTTTTGCAATTTTGCAAATCAAGTAAATAGAGCATTTTACACTTTTCAAAAAAAAAACATGCAAATATGACATTCTGTACTTTTGTAAAACTCGCAGATAAATTAATAAATTTAAACTTTACGCGCATCAATTTCGTTTAAATTTGTTTCCACATAAAGCATTTTGATCCTAGTTTAAATTAAATATATGGACCATTTTGAATCTTGATTCACGATATACTGTTATTACTATTAATAGTAAGTGCATTACAGATGCGGGGTTAATTTACATATTTTGTCGTAACCTTAAAACAAAAGCTTTTTATTCATTTAATGTTTGCATCTTTTATTACTCGTACTAATAATAATAAATTCCATCTATTGTTGCCTTTGGTTTGTTTTCATGTCACTCAACTCCCTTTGTCTTTCAACTCTGTAACTTTTGTGACTGCGGAGACATTGAAGAGCCAAAGTTCTGACTGCACTCAACTTCAACTTCTGCTTGTTAAGGTATAGGTATTTACGTCATATATGTATGGAGGTGTTTGCTACACTTTTGCCCTTACTAGGGGAGCGTGCATAAATTACGTGGTACGTCTTGGGAGGGTATGGGGAGTAGGGGTTCAATCTGTCTATCCTTTAACATGGACGTACATACCAAAAAAAAAGATAGGTGCGGGGTTCAAAATTTCTAATTTGTGTATCACGTAATTTATGGACGCTCCCTAGTCAGTCATAGCTTCAGTTCATATTTGAATTTGCATATTACACGAAACTGCGTATATATAGTGTACATCATAAAATTGCATCGCTGTCTATCATTTATTTTTTCATGGCTCTGAATAGCATTGGGATCGTCCATAAATGATGTCATCATTTAGGTGTGATGGATCCTATAACAATCTCTTTAAGGCGATGCTAACAAAAGTGCCATTCTATATATTGTTAGGGTGGGTCATAAAAAGGGCATTTTATCCGTGACATCATTAATGGACGATCCCCATGGCTCTGGTCGTGGTTAGACAATACGTGGAATGCATTTTTTATAAGGTCCCTTATATGCATTTTTTTTACTGTATGTTTTAAAAGTGGCTTCTCTGGATGTGGAGTCTCCGTGTTTTTGCGAGAGCCTTGATTTGATTTCATGTTCCACGATTTCATTTTATTCACAAACACTCACACTTTGGATTCAGTTTCGGCTTCGGTTTCGGTTTCCGTGTCTTTCTTTCTTCTGCTTGTAGCTGCCAGGATATTCATATTTTTGAAACAAAAGTTTCACTACAAAAAAAAAATACAATTTTTTCCTTTACAAAAGTTTGACATTTTTTGAGACAACTTTTGTAGGTGCTTCATATATATTCATAATGTGAAATGTAAGCAGGAGAGTTGCGCTTAGATTTACATAGAATCAACTACCAACATTCTTTTCTTCAGTTTTCAAAATAAATTCAAAATGTATTAAAAAAAATATCAAAGATAAAAACTCAATTAGAATAATAATCGGGATACGTTAGTTAGGGGTACCGTTGCATTCACTATGGTTGTACATATATTTGCACGCTAGATCATTCCATTTTAGTAGGGTATCCATACTATAAATAGTGTAGTGAGGATCGTCCACAAATGACGTCATCAAAAATTCCTTATTTTCACAACCCTATGACCCTTGTCATGAGCTTAGCAATTACGTAAAAATGACTCCATCTTTAATATGGGATGTCATCAGTGACCCTACCGATGACGTCATTTGTGGACGATCCCTTTGGTGTGTTTCTTTGGGATGCTGCGGTTACATACACGGAAGTGTTGAGCTGGGAATAATAAAACAGAGAGACCAGAGACAGAGATCTAAAAAAACCAACTGAAACCAACGGAAACCAAACCAAACCAAACCAATGTCATAATACACAATAGAAAAAAGGGGGAAAAAATGATACATGATAAAAATGGGTCGTATTCAGATGCAAATTAATTGCACATACATCACCATAAAGGAGCCTTGTAGATGTACGACGCAGTTAAAAAATTCACACTTGAGTACGACTCAATTCTGTTTTATGGTGCGGACTCACTGCTGTCGAATTCGAATTCGAATTCGCTATACGGGTCCCGACGTCGATGCTGATGAGGCCAGACCAATAAAGTCAAAGCCACAAATTGCCACAAAGCTCCTCAGTACAAAAGCGAAGGGAATTTTGTACACAAAAAATGGAACGGGAAATTCTCTGCTTCTGACACCACCACCACCACCACTGGAATGAAGCGGACAAAAAGCCAAAAAGCGGAGAGTATAATATTTTATTATGTGTGTGCATTTGGCTCATCGCGAAGAGCGTGCATAAATTATGTAGTGTGTCTTTTTCTTGGAGGGGGTAGCGGTTGCAGCTGCCTATCCTTGTACATGGGCAGGGCCGGAAGAAGGAATTGCTTTTAGGCAGCAATTTGTTTCCATGCAAAAATCACAATTTTGATTTTATTGATGGTGTTATTTGGTAAAGCAAAATGTTGTATTTACATGTTTTAGAAAAGTGCAAAATGTTATTTTTACTTGACTCAGAAAAGTGCTCAATGTTCTATTTACATGTTTTGACAAAACTGGAAAATATTCTATTTACATGTTTTTGAAATTTACAAAAAAATTTAGTTTGCATGTTTTTGAAAAGTCAAAATATTCCATTTACATGTTTTTGAAAACTACAAAATGTTCCATTTACATGTTTTTGAAAAATTAAAGCAGCGGGGGCTGCCTGCGCTCGCCGCATTATCCGGCCCTGTACATGGGCGTACATACCAAAAGAAAGAAAGGTGCGGGGTAGGGTTTCAAAATTTCCGATTTTGTACCACGTAATTTATGCACGTTCCCATGGTGGTAAATGTGAGATTTGGTTTCGTGGTGGTACAGTACAGTGGTACTCACTCATAGTACAGGGGAAGTAGAAGGAATTGCCATTGGAATTGGAATGCTTGATATATACAGACGTGAAATGGATGGAGAGAGAGACGGGGTCATTACTCCCACACGATCTCAAGCTGGAGTTCAATGAACTCTCTCGATTTTCAAGTTCATATCATGTAATCCTTTCCCTCCTCATCATTCTTTATAGTTTTTTCTCGTCCCCTCCTTTACCATCACAGTCTGCTGCTCCCAATCCCAATAAAAAAAATCAAAACAAAAACAAAGAAATATCTCGACGCTAATGAGAATTCAAAGACGAGCCAAAACAATAACAATGGCGGCAATTTCAAATTTTCAAACAAATTTTGAATTTACAGTAGACACATGTGTGGAGTGTTTTGTAAATTTTCTTTGAATTCCCGTGTAACATCTGTTAGCATGTAGGTAATACTGTTACGTATTACACAGTCCCTTTATGGGCCCACATAAGTCAAAAGTTTTCAGTTTAATCCTAATTCCTAATCCTGCGTTTGCTATGCATTTGAGACAAAGAGCCTCAGTTGTATGGAGAGCTGTGTCCATTAGTGTGTGTAGTTAGCAATCTGCATAATTTATGGGTGAAGTTGCAAAATGAGCCATGTCTAATTTTAGCTAAAAACAAAATGCACTATCGAGAAAACAAATTGCAACCGTGAGCATGAAAGTAATTAGAAGCTATTGTACTTTTCAAGAGAGTGTAAATAAAATATTTTGCAATTTTCAAAAACGCCTAAATATAATGTTTTGAACTTTCCAAAAACACCTTAATACAAAATTTTGAACGTTTCAAAAACATCTAAATACAACATTTTGCACTTTCCAAAAACACCTAAATACAACATTTTGCACGTTTCAAAAGCACCTAAATACAACATTTTGCACTTTCCAAAAACACCTAAATACAAAATTTTGCACGTTTCAAAAACACCTAATTACAACATTTTGCACGTTTCAAAAATACCTAAATACAAAATTTTGCATGTTTCAAAAGCACCTAAATACAACATTTTGCACTTTCCAAAAACACCTAAATACAAAATTTTGTACGTTTCAAAAACACCTAAATAGAACATTTTGCAATTTTCAAAAACATGTAAATGGATCATGTACATAGAATATTTTACACTTTAAAAAGACTCGTAATAATTAACACATTACGCATATTTACCTCAAACTTTGTTGACATAGCTCATTTTAATTCCAGCTTAACTAAATCGGACATGACTAATTTTGATTCTTCCCAGGCGACTTGTAAGGAGATGCGCAGCTCCGGTCAGATGGGTGTTGTAACAGCATTATAAATGAAAAGGAAGCCTTAATAGTAATTTCAAGTCGAGCAAATCCAAAAGCTAATCTATTTAATCGTAGAATTTTAAATCCAGTCAGCCTCTGTGTCTTTCCTCCATGTCCACACCACAACACCACCATAACATAGCACATTAGCATCAGCATTTCCTCCCCACTAATTTTTCCTTGTAGCCCTTTACCACATGGACATCACGTAACGTAACGGAGCATATAACTTGCCTTAGTTTAGTTTAATACCTCACAGAATATGGAATATATGGAAGCGTCTGGCCGTGTACAAATAACAGACGAGAAACTTTATGAAATGTGTCTGAAATAAAAAGAGATGTGTCTATCTACTCTGCTCCCCACTTCACGCAGCATATGCCACTTCCAACTTTTTCCCACTCGCACTTTCACATTCTGTAGATGTGCCATTTACAATTAATGGCGGCATATACCTACATCTACACAATAATATACGGGCCTCCACCTACAAATTTTCGAGTAATGTGCGGGGGCCATTAACAAATTATAATGTAGACCAAGTTTTTGGTTGGAAATACACACAAAATTGGGAGCTGTACAATGCCAGGGCCGGACAATGTGACCAGCGCAGGCAGCCCCCGCTGCTTGAATTTTCTCAAAACATGTAAATGGAACATTTTGCACTTTTCAAAAATATGTAAAAAGAATATTTTGAATTTTCAAAAACATGCAAAATAATTTATTTTTGTACATTTCAAAAACATGGAAATAAAGCATTTTACACTTTTCTCAAAACATGTAATTATAGAACGTTTTGCACTTTTCTGAATCAAGTAAAACGAACATTTTGCACTTTTCTAAAACATGTAAATACAACATTTTGCTTTACTAAAGAACACCATCAATAAAATCTAAATGGGGGTTTTCGCATGGAAACAAAATGCTGCCTAAAATTAATGGTTTTGTCCGGCCCTATAAAATGCAATGCAATGGACTGTGTACTTTTACTTTTAACTTTTACTTTGTGCTTTGTGGAAACTTTTTGGAAAAATATTTAGACTCGAACAAACAAACAAAACCAAAAAATGAACACAACAAAGAAACTTTGCCTACTACACACCACCCAGTTTCCATCTTTCACTTTCCTTTCCTTTTTTTTCTCTCAATCTTTTTTAGTTTTTTTTCCTCTGGTTTTAGCAACAACTCTTCGCTCTCTGCCTCTGTCTGTATTTAAAGGGGAAGGAGTCTCTTATTTATGGACTACTGTGCTGTGTTGTCTCCAGTACCGGTACCGGTACCCGTACCGGTAACGGTTTCGGTGCGGGTCGTAGTCGTACATAGGCTGATAGATTGGTTGCGTGTGAGTAGGAAATTGTAAATTGTGATACACTGTGGGAATAGGAGAATTGTACAAGTTGTAGACGTCTATGTACTTTTATAATATCTGCAAAAGTCGAGCAAAAGTCTCCGTCTTCATTCCATCAACTTGTACAAAGTCAAGGCATAAGGCGTCTAGAGGCACTCCTATGCTCTGGCGTAGAGTGAGTGAAGAATCAAAGTGGTCCATTTCCAATTTAAGCTAGAATTAAAAGGAGCTATATCAAAAAATACTAAAGTAGATTCATTGTTAAATACGAGTTTTTGAAAAGTGCGAAATTTTATAGTTACGACTTTTTTTAAACTGCAAAATTTTCTATTTACGACTTTTTTTAAACTGCAAAATTTTCTATTTACGTCTTTTTTTAAACTGCAAAATTTTATATTTACGTCTTTTTTTAAACTGCAAACTTTTATAGTTACGACTTTTTTTAAACTGCAAAATTTTCTATTTACGTCTTTTTTTAAACTGCAAAATTTTCTATTTACGTCTTTTTTTAAACTGCAAACTTTCTATTTACGTCTTTTTGAAAACTGTAAACCTTTCTATTGACGTCTTTTTTTAACCTGCAAAACTTTCTATTTACGTCTTTTTGAAAACTGTTAAACTTTCTATGTGCGTCTTTTTGAAAACTGTAAAACTTTCTATTTACGTCTTTTTTAAAACTATAAAACTTTCTATTGACGTCTTTTTTTAACCTGCAAAACTTTCTATTTACGTCTTTTTGAAAACTGTTAAACTTTCTATTTACGTCTTTTTGAAAACTGTTAAACTTTCTATGTGCGTCTTTTTGAAAACTGTAAAACTTTCTATTTACGTCTTTTTTAAAACTATAAAACTTTCTATTTACGTCTTTTTGAAAACTGTAAAACTTTCTATTTACGTCTTTTTTTAACCTGCAAAACTTTCTATTTACGTCTTTTTGAAAACTGTTAAACTTTCTATGTGCGTCTTTTTGAAAACTGTAAAACTTTCTATTTACGTCTTTTTTAAAACTATAAAACTTTCTATTTACGTCTTTTTGAAAACTGTAAAACTTTCTATTTACGTCTTTTTTTAACCTGCAAAACTTTCTATTTACGTCTTTTTGAAAACTGTTAAACTTTCTATGTGCGTCTTTTTGAAAACTGTAAAACTTTCTATTTACGTCTTTTTTAAAACTATAAAACTTTCTATTTACGTCTTTTTGAAAACTGTAAAACTTTCTATTTACGTCTTTTTTAAAACTGCAAAACTTTCTATTTACGTCTTTTTGAAAACTGTAAAACTTTCTATTTACGTCTTTTTGAAAACTATAAAACTTTCTATTTACGTCTTTTTGAAAACTGTAAAACTTTCTATTTACGTCTTTTTTAAAACTGCAAAACTTTCTATTTACGTCTTTTTGAAAACTGTAAAACTTTCTATTTACGTCTTTTTGAAAACTGTAAAACTTTCTATTTACGTCTTTTTTAAAACTGCAAAACTTTCTATTTACGTCTTTTTGAAAACTGCAAAATTTTCTATTTACGTATTTTTGAAAACTGTAAAACTTTCTATTTACGTCTTTTTGAAAACTGTAAAACTTTCTATTTACGTCTTTTTGAAAACTGTAAAACTTTCTATTTACGTCTTTTTTTAAACTGTAAAACTTTCTATTTACGTCTTTTTTAAAACTGCAAAACTTTCTATTTACGTCTTTTTGAAAACTGCAAAATGTTCTATGTGCGTCTTTTTTTAAACTTCGAAACGTACTGTTTAAGTCTTTTTGAAATCATCAAAATGTTCTATTTAAAAGTTTCATGCTATTATTACGTTAAATTTGTTTTTGCTGATAGTGAATTTGGTTTTTAGCTAAAAGTGGACATGGCTCATTTTGATTCTTCACAGAGGATATGTAGCTACATGCTCTGCGCTGAGCCCAAACAAAGTCAGCTGATGCGATGCTTAAGTATCAAGTGGATTACGCAAGGCTTCGCTCCTACCGACTTTGCTCACTTTCCACGCGTCACTCCCTTCACTTACCTATAGACTGCATTAGGGCTATATACTACCTGGCTATATAGCACCGTATAGGGAAGGAGACCTCCCGGTTCTAATAGACTCGGGAGCTTTCTATAGACTCCCAGACCACCCCGACACCGACACCGACACCCGGGCCCAGGTCCACGTCCAGCGCCACCTCCACAGATACAGAAAGAGAAGATGTCCAAGTACGACAAAAACAACATTCGCTCTCGCTGTATTATTAAAGGGGGACTCTCGCTATAGGTATATCTTCGGTCCGGGACCGGGACCGGGTAGCATCCAACCCGCATTGTGCCTCCTGCCTCAAATGGCTGTAGTCACTCTCATAAAATTGGGAAACACATGGTTCCACACCACAGGGCATCCCTCGTCTGTAACACCAAATCAGGTCTTAAATATTCCAACCGTGTCATGAAAGATGTAGCACATTTAGTTGCACAATTCAACGCCCAACATTTACTTTTTTTCTTCTACAATTTGTGATTCTACGCCTTCCCAGCTCCACAGTTCAATTTCGCCTACTTACATAAGGTAGGGACGAGCAGGGCCGGACAATGCGGCGAGCGCAGGCAGCCCCCGCTGCTTGAATTTTCTCAAAACTTGTAAATGGAACATTGAGCACTTTTCAAAAATACGTAAAAACAATATTTTGACTTTTCCATAACATGCAAATAAAATTTTCGTACATTTCAAAAACATGGAAATAGAACATTTTGCAACTTTCAAAAACATGCAAAATAAATTTTTCTGCACATTTCAAAAACATGGAAATAGAACATTTTGCAACTTTCAAAAATATGTAAATAGAACATTGAGCACTTTTCTGAATCAAGTAAAAAGAACATTTTGCACTTTTCTAAAACATGTAAATACAACATTTTGCTTTACCAAAGAAACCCATAAATAAAATCCGATCAAAATTGTGGTTTTTGTATGAAAACAAATTCCTGCCCGAAAGCAATTCCTTCGTCCGGCCCTGGAGACGAGTTTGTAGTTTACTGGCTCAGAAGCGCAAAGGGACACTTAAATATTTGGAATAATGCTCTTTTTCTGCATTCTATCAAGCCATTCCCAATCCCACTCTCCTGCGTCTGCTACTGCTGCGGATGATACTGCCAGTGCCACGGCAATGGCTATGTTAAGGCATGGTATTCTATTTCCCTTTTATGTTAATACATTGCCCTGCATTCTTCTGTTGTCTTTTTTTGCATGTTTCCCATTTTGCTATTTAAGTTATTAGTTTTGCTATTGGAGTTCCCTGACTGCGTCTTGCGTCTGATTTGATAAAAATTAAGAAACAATTAGGGGATGAAAGAGGAACTGTGACACAAATCAGCTCCACTCTGGACACTAACGACGCGAGACGAGAGCCTCACTTGACAGTCCCACACATAAAATTCGGAATTAATGGGAAGCACGTGTGAGGAAGTGCCACTCCGTCCTCACCACGGGTCTCCATACCTATTTCAAATCTGGATTTTAGATTTTCACAGACAGAGACGGACCCCGTCGACCGTAGTCATATTTAAATGGGAAAGTGCATCCATTACACGGATTCGCCGTCTCCGGCGAAGGAACTACAGAGGCTTAAGTTGTAAGTTGATTTACATGTTAAATTGGGAGAAGCGCCTCCACAAAGACAACGACAATCTCATCATTCCCTCCGATTTATCCTTTTTCCTCTCATCAACTTCTTTAATTGAGCCTCCTCCTGTAAGGCTCCTTAATTCCCTCCGAGGGAGCAGGGAGCGTCCATAAATTACGTGGCACAAAAATCAGAATTTTTGAGCCCATACCCCATCTTTCTTGGCATGTTTTTTTTGGTATGTAAATGGCTGGCAGCCCATTGACTTTTCAAAAACATGCAAAATACAACATTTTGCACTTTTCTCAAAACATGTAAATAGAACATTTTGGACTTTTCTGAATCAAGTAAAAAGAACATTTTGGAATTTTCTCAAAACATGTGATTAGAACATTTTGCACTTTTCTCAAAACATGTAAATAGAACATTTTGGACTTTTCTGAATCAAGTAAAAAGAACATTTTGGAATTTTCTCAAAACATGTGATTAGAACATTTTGCACTTTTCTCAAAACATGTAAATAGAACATTTTGGACTTTTCTGAATCAAGTAAAAAGAACATTTTGGAATTTTCTCAAAACATGTGATTAGAACATTTTGCACTTTTCTCAAAACATGTAAATAGAACATTTTGGACTTTTCTCAAAACATGTAAATAGAACATTTTGAACTTTTCTGAATCAAGTAAAAAGAACATTTTGCACTTTTCTCAAAACATGTGATTAGAACATTTTGCACTTTTCTCAAAACATGTAAATAGAACATTTTGGACTTTTCTCAAAACATGTAAATAGAACATTTTGAACTTTTCTGAATCAAGTAAAAAGAACATTTTGCACTTTTCTCAAAACATGTGATTAGAACATTTTGCACTTTTCTCAAAACATGTAAATAGAACATTTTGGACTTTTCTCAAAACATGTAAATAGAACATTTTGAACTTTTCTGAATCAAGTAAAAAGAACATTTTGCACTTTTCTCAAAACATGTGATTAGAACATTTTGCACTTTTCTCAAAACATGTAAATAGAACATTTTGGACTTTTCTCAAAACATGTAAATAGAACATTTTGAACTTTTCTGAATCAAGTAAAAAGAACATTTTGAACTTTTCTGAATCAAGTAAAAAGAACATTTTGCACTTTTGTAAAACACATAAATACAATATTTTGCATTCCCCCAAAAAAAGGTACGACATAATTTATGCACGCTCCCCGGAGACCTGCCGACCTTTTGGAGTCAGAAATGAAAAAGACACACAAAAGTCGAAACTGGAGAACATGAGCCTCTTAAATGCGGAATAAATTACTGAATCAAGTCAAATGACACGAGACCAGCAGCTGCTCAAGTCTCTAAACTGCGCGAATCCGAAGATATCAGACTCCTTTTAAGGGGTCGTCCATCAATGACGTTGGGGAAGAAGGCAAAAATTGTTTACCTCCTCCCTTCTACAGATAGTGTATCACTCCTACAATGCAGTGTCATGCTAAGTTTGACCCTCCAACCCCTACCTCACAAGTCATCTATGAACGCCCCCTTCCTACCTATTCAAATGTACCTATTAGGTAAGTACGTTGTGAGTAAATCCCCTTATGCTGATTACTCATACAGTAGATTGTCAAATTTCATTAGAGTCAAGACCTCATGGCTCCAGAATCTACAAACACCGGCGGAAAAGACGAATTCATTCCTGACGTTGACCTTTTGTAAAAAGAAGCACAAAAAAATTACAACGACTGTTGATGGTTTTTGGAATGTTAGGGATCGTCCATAAATAATGTCATCGTCGTCATCTAGGTGGATGGGTCTCAAAAATCTCTCCATTTAAGGCAATGTTAAAAGTGTTGTCATCAGGGCCGGATAATGCAGCCAGCGCTGGCAGCCCACGGTGCTTGAATTTTCGAAAAACTTGTAAATGGCACATTTTGCAATTTTCAAAAACGTGCAAATAAAACTTTTTGTACCTTTCAAAAACATGCAAAAAAATCTTTTTACACATTTCAAAAACATGGAAATAAAACATTTTACACTTTTCTCAAAACATGTAAATAGAACATTTTTCACTTTTCTGAATCAAGTAAAAGGAACATTTTGCACTTTTCTAAAATATGTAAATACAACATTTTGCTTGACCAAAGAAAACCATGGATAAAATCAAAATGGTGGGTTTTGCATGGAAGCAAATTGCTATGCCTAAAAGCAATTCCTTCGTCCGGCCCTGGTTGTCATTCTATTGTTAGGGTGGGTGAGTTTATGAGGAAAATGGGAGATCATGCATGACGCCATTTATGGACTACCCCTTAGAACATTCCGAGTACCAGTTCCAGCTTTGCATTTGGAGTGTGCGTTGGACTGGATTTGGGGGATGGGAGCGGAGTGGAGACTGGAGGAAGACGAAAGGGTCTCTGGTGAAAGATAAATTAATTAGGAAATGTCAACTAATCCTAATCGAATCATGCTGGATGAGAATGGGAACAAAATCCCTCGGATTACTTTCCACGTACAACAGAACCGGAGCCATATAGCGCCCAGGTGGAGATACACGCATCGTAGTTCGTCATTAGCAAAGTGCGGAGAGGTGCAAGGGGGGCTATCTCCCATTTACCACGCACGCAAAGTGTATCCTTGAAGAACTGATAGTGTAGTAGATAGGCCACCTTGCAGCCTCCAGCAGTATGTCAAGTCTGTAGTTGCTAATGTCAGAGTCCCAGTGCAGTGCAGTGAGATATGATGCGATTAAAAGGATATGGAGATATATGCTGAGAGACTGCGTATAGATTCTGATCCCAGTCACTGTCCTTCCCCTTCCCGTCAATCCCTTCCCTTTGTTTTACTACGTTGTGTTCAACGCAGGGGCGGATCCAGGGGTGGGCAACGTGACTGTAACAGGGGAAATTCAACCAAGATGGGCCATTTTTACTTTTAAAAAATGAAGATAGCATTATATGATGCTAAATGAAAGCATGTAAAAAACATTTTTGCGCTTTAAAAAACATGCAAAAATGGAATGTTTTACAATTTTGAAAAACATTTACATGCAATATTTTGCACTTTTTAAAAATATGTAAATGGAACATTTTGCACTTTACATAAAAATTTAAATGGGAAATTTTGCACATTTCAAAAAATTCTAAATACAAAATTTTGCACTTTTCAAAAAATTCTAAATACAAAATTTTGCACTTTTCAAAAAATTCTAAATACAATATTTTGACCTTTTCAAAAACATGCATATAGAATATTTTATACTTTTAAAACACATGTGTGTTACCGATGGAAGAATGGCTATGCGCCAAATTAGTCTAAATAACACGTTAATAAAGTTCAATCATGTAAACAGAATGTTTTGAACTTTTCTCAAAAACATTTTAATAAAACATTTTGCAACTTTTCCTTTTCTGTTGGTTTTTGAACTCACATATCGCCTGTGAAGAACCAAAATGGCCCATATCCAATTTAAGCTAGAATTAAAATGAGCTATGTCATAAAAACAAAATCAGAAACATGCTTAAAATGTTAATTACGAGTTTTTGAAAATAACTCGTAATTAACATTTTAAACATGTAGTTTATTTGAAATAGCTCATTTTTATTCCAGTTTATAAATTAGAATTTGGACAATTGTGTTTGACTCTTCACTAACAAACTTACAATAAATTTAGTTTACCCGAAAAAATGTGTCTAGATCCGCCCCTGGCGTTGGATTCAGAGCCAGAGTCTGCCAATGACCAGGAATCCAATAAAATTGTAAAATTCTGCAAAGTTTTCACTTCCTTATTTCCCTTAATGATAATTGAGAGGCAGGAGAGTCCTGGATCGGGGCGGTGCGGGAGCAGCGGGAGCGAGCTCATAGCAATAAATCTTATCTTCCAATTTGGAGTCCCATGCTGCAGCCATAGCTCACATACAATGCACACCTTCAGCTTCCGCGTCTCCAGCCTCCGACTTTATGAGACACCTACCTAATGCCGCCTCACTATTAAAATTAAACATATTCTTCCGCATGTATTGTAAAAACATTACAGCCCTTAATGTTTTTACGAGAATGAATTTTTTGAATTTTTGAAAATTCAAAAAATTTCCCAAAATTAATTTTTTTCGAATTAAAAAAAAATCCTTACATAAACTTTTAGATAATCATATAAGAAGATGAAGATGCTGTGGCTCAAATATTATAAAAATCCAATAGAAATTGTAGGAGCTATAGAGCTCAGGAAAATTCAAAAAATCCGAAAGCTTTCAAATTGATACCGGGGAACAACGTTTGAAAATGACCCATATTCATTTTTAGCTAAAAACAATATCAACTATCTACAAAAATATTCAAATATGTCTTGAGAGCATTTAAATAGAATATTTTGCTTTTTTTAAATGTGTAAATAGAACATTTTACACTTTTAAAAAACATGGAATTAGAACATTTTGCACCTTTTCAAAAACATGGAATTAGAAAATTTTGCACGTTCTCAAAATCTTGTAAATAGGACATTTTACATTGTTGAAAAATATGAAAATAAAACATTCTACACTTTTCAAAAACTCGTAATTAACATTTGACGCATGTTTCTGATTTTGTTTTGATGACATAGCTTATTTTGATTCTAGCTTAAATTGGATACCGGTCATTTTGGTTCTTCACAGACGATATGTGCATTACACATGTTCTTGGTTCATTCAGTTTGGCCCTGTGGTCTAGTTTCAAGTGCGGTAGGCTCTCGTGAGAGTTTTGTTTATGTTTATAATCCTCATGCCTTCCAGGCTTGTTTAAGTTTAGTCTAAATTCCAAATATGTCTACAGTGTTATAAACAGCCCCACATTTTACAGCGAATTTAGATGCAATAGCCCTCCTATACATTTCCTACATTTATACTGACAATCTTTGCAGAAAACGTTCTATTTACAACTTTGTAAACATTATACAGAATTCCTTGCCCACATTTAATTCTAGCGGTATTTTTGCACATTTGAGTTTGGGCATTTTTTTGGGAAATAAAGGTAGCTTAATAGTACACAGCTCAAAATAGAAGCTCTTCATCTCAGGATCCAATATGGGAGCGTGCATAAATTACGTGGTACAAAAAACGGAAATTTTGAACCCCTACCCCGCACCTTTCTTTTTCTTGGTATGTACGTCCATGTAAAAGGATATGCAGATTGAACCCCTGCTCCCCCTACCCTCCCAAGACGTATCACGTAATTTATGCACGCTCCCTAGTGCTGCTGCTGTTTGACTGGGAGTCAAAGTTGAAGTTGGAGGCTTACTCAAATGTATTCCCTCGCGTTGTTTGTTTAACTTATCCTGATTATGTTTACACTTATCTCCACGTAGCTCCATGGAAATCTAAATCCAAAATCCAAATAGAATTCAAATCCACATCAACAAAGACATAGAGCGAGATACTGAAATCGAGATCCAAGGGATTTTCTCCCCATTTCTCCATTCTCCGTCCTCCGTATTGAAAAGCCTTCAGGTGAAAAACGTTCCAAAACTCGTCCCCCGTTTTCTCCACGCAAACACTTCCCTCATCCCACATTCTATCTCCAAACTCCAACTCAAAACGCGGGCCAAGGGAAATCTAATTTCCGCTCTTTTCGCTCCTGCATACTCCTGTACAAGGCAGGTAGGACCAAACGCACCCTATCTATTTGCGTTTGTAGATGCAAATCGTCTGTGAAGAGTCAAAATGACCCATATCCGTTTTTAGCTACAAACAATATCAACTATCTACACAAATATTCAAATATGTCTTGAGAGCGTTTAAATAGACTATTTTGTACTC
This sequence comes from Dicyrtomina minuta, assembly GCA_949802685.1. NCBI lineage: Eukaryota > Metazoa > Arthropoda > Collembola > Symphypleona > Dicyrtomidae > Dicyrtomina > Dicyrtomina minuta. Next base: position 7,436,471 of record OX461809.1, read on the forward strand.
TTCAAACAGATGGAGTTAGAACATTTTGCATCTTTTCAAAAACATGGAATTAGAACATTTTGCATCTTTTCAAAAACATTGAATTAGAACATTTTGCACCTTTTCAAAAGAATGGAATTAGAACATTTTGCATCTTTTCAAAAACATTGAATTAGAACATTTTGCACCTTTTGAAAAACATGGAATTAGAACATTTTGCACCTTTTCAAAAACATGCAAATTGGACATTTTACGTTTTTCAAAAACTCCTAATTAACATTTTACACATGTTTCTCATTTTGTTTTTATGACATGTAGCTCATTTTGATTCTAGCTTAAATTGGATATGGGTCACATTGGTTCTTCACAGACGAAATCTGTTTTGTAATGGGGATAGTCCACAAATGACGTCACCCAAAAATCTCCAATTTTAGAACCCTGGCATGAGCTTAACCACTGCGTAAATCGCGACTAGCTTTAAAATTGGATGTAATCCGCATCCAAGTAGACCATTGACCCTTCCCGTGACGTCCTTGGTGGACGAGCCCTACTGTTGACAATGAGAGAGAGGGAAATGGGGAAATGGAGAAATATGAGAAGGGAATTGAAGGGAAATTCAATTGAAGCTCCTTTAGCCCACACAGTCACCCATATGGCATTTCTATTGTTTACACAGTCCACAGTTTCATCACAATCTCAAGCCTAACTAATCTCTCTGTCTTTGTTCCCAGCCTCGTGACAAGGCGATGGGATTGGAGTGGGGAATGGCGTGCTAATCTGGCTCATGTGCGCGCATAATTTGTCCTCTCAAACATTAACATTCACAATGGGAAATGCCAAGCCTTATTATGCTCAATGGAAATGAAAAACGAAAATTAGGGAAACACTGAATAAAGTTCCACTGTCTACGTTCTACTTGAGAATAATTATGTGCGCTCTCCAATTTTGATAAAATTACCGTCCATTTATTGTAACTGCTGCCGATGCGGATTCCCGAGTAGTAGAGTTTAATCACTGGAAAGTTTCCCTGTATTTTTATAGACAATATTTTTATTACATATTTATTTTACAAAAATAGTTCCATTCTTTCCTCTGACAATTACTGTAAACTGAGCCCTTAGGGATCTTCCATAAATGATGCCATTGGTAGGATGGGTGGATCTAGTTGGCTACTAATGCATCTAATGACATATGCTATATGCTAAAGATACTGGTTTACACAATGTTGAATTGAGGACATTGGGGTGGGCGGGTCCTAAAAGCGTAATAATTTTGAGTGACATCATTTATGGACGAACCCTTACACAGGATCTCCTGCAACTGTAGTGGTAAAAGTGCTTGCTAAATTTTTGGTTTTGTACGAACATTCCTCAATAGTCAAGTTTGGATTTCAAAAGGAATTTCATTGCAACTGCCCGCCCGCCTTTAGGGGCCATCCATATATTACGTTTCATTTTGCATGGGGGGGAGGGGGTAAGCTCTCCATTTACCGTAATGTTAAAAAAGTTGAAACTCTGGGGGGGGGGGGAGGGGAGGGGGTTTCCACAAAAACTTGAAACGTAATATATGGATGGCCCCTTAGTGTGTGTGCTAGCCTTTAGGACGCACATAGCGAGAGTGAGAGAGTTGGAATTGAACAACTTTTTACAACTTTACAACTTGAGAATTTCCTCTCCCAAAACTTACACAAACAGACAGACAGACACATTTTCGGTGGCTCGGAGGCATTATTATGACATTATGACTCCACATGAAGAGTTTTTTGCCAAAACGGTTCCACCAAAGCAAATTTTAAAGAAACAACAAATAATGAATAAAAGATGGCAGCATTAATTTTTGCAAACTCAATTTTTTCTACAGGTACTGCAACTGACGAAGCGTTATTACAAGCCGTGTCATAAATCTGGACTGACTTTGGAATTTTTAGAAAATTTTGTAAAATTTTAATTTGTGGACGTTTTCCGTTTTGTCCCAAAATCAGTAACTTAACGTGGAGGAAAAAGTCCGTGAGATGAAATTTTAATCGTTTTGAGTGAAACCAAACTTTTTTGTACTTTTAAGCTTTTTCTTGCATAAAACATTTACTCACGGGAATTGTCTTCTAAAAACTGCGAAAACACTCGTAAACCAAATTTAAATCAGAGCTGCAGTTTTAGGTGGGCTTATCCCATTTTGCCAAAAAACAAAATTTCGGCAAATTAAAAAATTGCTTTCGTTGAACCTTTACCATTGAACGTAGTAGCGTATCTAGTAGAATAGGCAAATTATCTCATTTAAAAAAAAGTACTTGACCCGTTTTGCCAAGTAACTCTTCATACGGACAGGACCGGGAAGTTGGAAGTATAGCTACTGTTGTATGGACTGTCTAAACTGTAGGCATAGCCAGGGCCGGACGAAGGAATTGCTTTTAGGTAGTTCAGGCAAATTGTTTCCATACAAAAACCACCATTTAAATTTTATTCATGGTTTTCTTTGGTAAAGCAAAATGTTGTATTTACATGTTTTACAAAAGTGCAAGATGTTCTTTTTACTTGGTTCAGAAAAGTGCTTAATGTTCTATTTACACGTTTTGAGAAAAGTGGAAAATGTTTTATTTTCATGTTTTGGAAATGTACAAAAATTTTTATTTTGCAATGTTTTTGAAAAGTCTTAGTATTCTTTTTACATATTTTTGAAAATTGCAAAATGTTCCATTTACATGTTTATATAAAATTCCAGGAGCGGGGGCTGCCTGCGCTCGCTGCATTATCCGGCCCTGGGCCTGTGCATAGCCTACAAGGAGCAGGAATTTGAAGGAGATTACATGTGGAAGAGGCTAATCGAGTTCTTTTGAGTTTGAGGACGAGGTCTTGAGGGAGCGTGCATAAATTACGTGGTACAAAAAACGGAAATTTTGAACCCCTACCCCGCACCTTTCTTTTCTTGGTATGTACGTCCATGTAAAAGGATATGCAGATTGAACCCCTGCTCCCCCTACCCTCCCAAGACGTATCACGTAATTTATGCACGCTCCCTGATGGAATGCGGGAGTTCCCATCTCCCGCCTTTTACTAAAGTCATTGCCATCGCCATTGCCGTTGTCATCTGAATGCAATAGCGACAGTCTAAATGCCCAAGAGTTGAAATGTCGATTTCCATTTCCATTTCGAGTTCCATCTCGTCGTCAATCCTGGTCACTGGTCCCTGGTCTTGGTTGCGACTTGGAATTTTCGGGTCATAGCCGAGCGGGGTTAGAATTCGAATTGGAATTCAAAAAAAAAAATTTGACGCCGGATCTCGTCGACCCTCGCCCGACTCGGAACCGGACCAGGTTCCGGATCCGGATCCGGATCCAGTGCTGAATCCAGGAAAGCATGCTCCCACCATTTCCACTGCATATTATGTCCCGTATCAAGCCTTATAACACCAGGCTTCAATCGCCAATCCCTCTCCACCTTTGACTAATACTTTTGGCTGCACATTGACTACGCATCCACATCCATATTCCAGGGGCTCCTCAACTTTTGTACTTGTAACCACTCCAACTGCCGAAGCCGACTTTACATGTGTCCGGAGTCGGGCCGAGAGACGGAGCCGAAAGAACACAACTGACTCTGGAAAGAATCTCCTCTATAAAGTCTCCTTTATCCGACAGTAACTACTCCGGCTACACTTTGCTCAGTGCCAGCACTTAAAGTTTGTCGCTTTTACCTCAATTCAAGTCAATATTCCACGCTCCAGGGAATTCCCTCTCCTTCTCTCGTCCGGGTATTAAATGAAAGATGGATTTTTTTAATACTTTTCCCTCCCATTTCAACGTCTTCCCAGGGCTGAGTCAAGGGAGGGGGCAGCTATATCTGTAGCATGTGGCTATGCGTGTCCATGTAAGTGAGTATGTAGCATCCAGCTATGCAGGGGCGGAGCTAGACATATTTTGAGGGGTGGGCCATGCATAGAATCAAAATGGTCCATATCCAATTTCAGCTGGAATTAAAATGAGCTATGTCAAACAAAAACAGTAAATGAGAATGATGCGTAAAATGTTCATTAAGAGTTTTTTAAAAATGCAAAATGTTTTATGTGCATTATTTTTGAAAAGTGTTAAATGTTCTATTTAGGCCTAGGCTCCACATAGCAGTTTATTCGAGTAAAATTTACTGCAGTAAAATCAAAAAACTAGTGAAGCGTCCCAAACCATTGGGACCAGCTACACTCAGCGCGCGTAAACCACCCTGCGCAGTTACCTTCAGGGCGAGTAAAAGGCAAGTAAATTAAACTAGTAAAAGTTTACTAGTTTAGGGGTCGGGTGTATACTACTATGTGATAAATATCGTCCAAGGTATGAAACTTTAGGCGCTTTTTTCAAATTTTAGGGGCAACGCAATTAAAGGTCAACAGTACTAATAAAATAAAAAATTAATAAACATCAAAGCCCACCCGGAACACCCAATTAATCCTAATTTTTCAGAAAAAAAGATCGAAGTGATTCTTATTATTTGGTACCAGCTACTGTGGTTCAACACTTTTGGTCTTTTTCTATTTGGGATTTAGCATAGGAGAGCAATTTGGGATTGTTTACTATTTTAGTTGTAAGCGTTAACAACTCTTTTTAGTGTAACAAATATGCACTAATCGTTATTAATTTTGATTGGACCAGTTTACATAGAACTGATGCAATACAAAATTACAAAGATAATTAATTAAATGTCCAGCCAAAAATTATATTGTGGGGCATTAATTTAAATTCTAATATGCGATTTATGTAATGTGATGAATAATAATAATTTGTATGTTATTTGCTTGTAGAACTTTGCACTGAACTATATAATTAAATAATAAAATCAAAAAATGTTTCCACAATTAAATGTCAGCAATTTAAATAGTGTACAACAGTTTTCCATTTTCAAACTATTTTGAATTTAGAAAACTAAAATCTGATTCTTTCAAAGAAGAAAATTTGAAAGTTACCGCAAATATTAACCGGAGATTAAAAGTGAGTGTAGCTGCAGGTTAAATTAACCAACGGTTTAATAAACTGTCTGCTCCAGTAAGCTGAAAACTTAAACCAACCGTTGGTAATATAAACTCTTATGTGGAGCCTAGGCCTTACATGTTTTTGAAAAGGTGCAAAATGTTCTATTTACATGTTTTTGAAAAGGTGCAAAATGTTCTATTTACATGTTTTTGAAAAGTGCAAAGTGTTCTATTTATATGTTTTTGAAAAGATGCAAAATGTTCTATTTACATGTTTTTGAAAAGTGCAAAATGTTCTATTTATATGTTTTTGAAAAGATGCAAAATGTTCTATTTACATGTTTTTGAAAAGTGCAAAGTGTTCTATTTATATGTTTTTGAAAAGATGCAAAATGTTCTATTTACATGTTTTTGAAAAGTGCAAAATGTTCTATTTACATGTTTTTGAAAAGTGCAAAATGTTCTATTTATATGTTTTTGAAAAGGTGCAAAATGTTCTATTTACATGTTTTTAGAAAAGGCAAAATACTCTACATGTTTTTGAAAAGTGCAAAATGCTCTATTTACATGTTTTTGAAAAGGTGCAAAATGTTCTATTTACATGTTTTTAAAAAGGTGTAAAGTATTCTATTTACATGTTTTTAGAAAAAGCAAAATACTCTATTTACATGCTTTCAACATAGTGATATTTTAATATTTTTGTAGATAGCCAATTTTATGTGTAGCTCAAAATGGATATAGATCATATTTGATTCTTCACTCATTGTACAAGTTAGCCATCTCGCCTTCAGTTTAAATAAATAACTCGTCCCCCGGGGGCGAAAACGAAAACCGGAGATAAGAGACCTCAAGGGACATTTTGGGGCAAGCCATGTGTGGGGACGAATTATTCGTGTGGCGCAGCTATCTGTTTCACTGGACCCGCGCCTGCATCTATACGTACATAATACACAGTTTAACTTTCCCAAAACTACGCAGTCCTCTCCATTCAATCTTATGGACGCTCATACTTTTTCTTTTCATAGAAGCCGCGAAGGACATTATGCCGTGGCCGTTACCGTTCCTGTTCTGCATCAGCACTTACACTATTACTTACACTCGAATTCGGCTTCGGTTTCGTCTTCGAACCAAACTCACCGAATTCGGGACGAGAAAGATTCCAGAAAAAAAATTAATTTGACAGAGAGAAGAAATTTCACACGATTTCTATATATGAAATATACGGAGTGGAGACGGGTGGAAATTTGTAATCATATTCCATGGCGATAGGCCTTTAGGTATGTAGAGTTCAGGTAGGTATCTCTACGCCTAACTACAGGGCCGGACGAATGAATTGGTTTTAGGGCGCAATTTGTTACCATGCAAAAATCACCATTTTGATTTTATTGATGGGTTCTTTGGTAAAGCAAAATGTTGTATTAACACGTTTCAGAAAAGTGCAAAATATCCTTTTTACATGATTCAGAAAAGTGCAAAATGTTCTATTTACATTTTTGAGAAAAGTGAAAAATGTTTTATTTCCATGTTTTTGAAATGTCAGAAAAAATGTATTTGGATGTTTTTGAAATGTGCAAAAAAATTTAATTTGCATATTTGTAAAATGTGCAAAAACGTTTAATTTGCATATTTTTAAAAAGTCAAAATGTCCTATTTCATATTTTTGAAAGCTGCAAACTGTTGTATTTACATGTTTTTAAAAAGTTCAAAATGTTCTATTTAAATTTTTGAGAAAAGTCCAAAATTTTTTATTTCCATGTTTTTTAAATGTCAGAAAAAATTTATTTGGATGTTTTTGAAATGTGCAAAAAAATTTAATTTGTATATTTTTAAAAATTCAAAATATTCTATTTCATATTTTTGAAAGCTGCAAAATGTTCCATGTACATGTTTTTTGAAAATTCGCGCTTTGAAGCGGGGGCTGCCTGCGCTGACCACATTATCCGGCCCTGTTAAGTCATATCATTATGGTCATGGCCTGGCGATAATTCTAGAATTCTACTAGAATTGGAAATTCCAAGTAAAAAAGTAAAAGTCGATCTCGATTTGGATTTCGACTTCGTCTTGGCATTCGCATCATTGGCATTCGAATTCTCACACAGCCTTTTAAAGATGTCGTAATCTTGTAACGTGTGGGTGTGTGTGTCTGGTTGGGGATTGTTAGATATTGGATTGGAGCTGTCATCTGACCATTTAGGATCATTCCTCATGTTTTCCCCAGTATAAAGGAACTTTCGGATCGGTTTCGGTTTCGGTTTCGGTTTCGGTTTCGGGACCGGTACCGGGATCAGGATCGGAGGTATCAAAGAGATTTCTCAATTTTTTATCCTTTCTTCCGCGAGTGGGAATCTGTCCTAATAATAATCCCCACTAATGGCCCAAATTATTCATTCTTCGCACTCGGCTGCCGCTCTATCACTCTCTCATTCATGGGCTTCACCTCCGCTATGCACCCACGAACACGGCTCACGGCCCACACTCCCCATACATTTCCACTCGTAGTCGCAGTCGGTGTGGAGGTATTTTGCGTTTTTCTTTAAATTTTATTTTCAACTTTGTTACTTTTAGCATTTAATTATAGACTTTTGTACAGAGATAATCTATAGCGTCAGAGTTTAGTATTTTTAGAGACAAACACAAAGACACAGCTTTTCTGATGGTTTTTGAACTCACATATCGTCTGCGAAGAACCAAAATGACCAGTATCCAATTTAAGCTACAATCAAAATGAGCTAACAAAATTCGAAACATGCGTCAAATGTTAATTACGAATTTTTTAAAAACGTAAAATGTCCTATTTACATGTTTTTGAAAAGTGTAAAATGTTCCATTTACATGTTTTTGAAAAGTGTAAAATGTTCCATTTACATGTTTTTGAAAATTGTAAAATGTTCCATTTGCATGTTTTTGAAAATTGTGAAATTTTCTAATTCCATGTTTTTGAAAAGTGTAAAATGTTCCATTTACATGTTTTTGAAAAGTGTAAAATGTTCCATTTACATGTTTTTGAAAATTGTAAAATGTTCCATTTGCATGTTTTTGAAAATTGTGAAATTTTCTAATTCCATGTTTTTGAAAAGTGTAAAATGTTCCATTTACATGTTTTTGAAAAGTGTAAAATGTTCCATTTACATGTTTTTGAAAATTGTAAAATGTTCTATTTACATGTTTTTGAAAATTGTAAAATGTTCCATTTGCATGTTTTTGAAAATTGTGAAATGTTCTAATTCCATGTTTTTGAAAAGTGCAAAATGTTCTAATTCCATGTTTTTGAAAAGGTGCAAAATGTTCTAATTCCATATTTTTGAAAAGGTCCAAAATGTTCTAATTCCATGTTTTTGAAAAGGTGCAAAAGTTTCTAATTGCATGTGTTTAAAAAGTGCAAAATGTTCTATTTAAATGCTCCCAAGACATATGGGAATATTTTTGTAGATAGTTGATACTGGTTTTAGCTAAAAATGGATATGGGTCATTTTGGTTCTTCACAGACGATATGTTTTGTGACGATGAGTTCAGTGAGGGACACACAATGTTAGAGAGATAGACATATTTCAATACTTTGCAGAACTGTAGTAGAATTGTGGATGGATTGAAGCTTAAATCGGGTGAGTGAGTTGTGTGTGCGTGTAGTGGCCTATGAACTTGGTGTTGAGATAATAACTCCCGCCGACTTGTCTCTCCGAATTCGGATAATGCCATATGTATGTATAGCACCAGACCAGACCAGACCAAACCAGTTCCATTCGGTTTTCGATTTTCAGTTTTTTTTAAAACATGTTTCTTATAATGTATATAGGCATCTGTATCTACATAGAGAGGAAATACCGGGAGGAAAAGCATGGAGTGGATGTGGAAGTTAAGAAGTTGATGCGATGAGGGAGACGAAAAAAATACGGGCAACGCACTCCCCGCTTCTTTATCTCTTCTGTATGTTTTGGCGTAGGACGAGAAAGAAGAAGCTCCCAACGAAACTTCTCAGCTTTGGAAAATTCTCAAATTGCAAAAGTTTTGAAGTAGTTGACGCTTTCAATTCATTGCCCTCCTGTCCTAAATATACGCACACCACTCCTACTCTAAACTATGGGCAACTCATACGCGTATCCGTATGCTATCTCCCCTATTTCGGTTTTTCGGTTTTTCGGTTTTTCGGTTTTTTGGAGTTGTCAGTTGTCGCCTTCGCCGTGAGTACGTGTCATGAGGTTTCTTCTTCTGCTTTTTTTGGGGGTGGGTGAAGGAAGGGAAATTGTCTATTTTGTAGAAAAGAAAGTAAAAAGTTTCCAAGTTTCGACAACGACAACGACCAACACATTCAAATTCTCAATATGCCTACGTTAGAATTTAAAATACAACGCATCCTCTCCAAAGTTTACAAAGCGTGCGACTGACTATGTATGTGAGTGACTGGGGATTTTTCTTCCGCAGTCGGTCTTCAGGTCAGTGGACCTTTTAGTCTCTTGGATAGTTTTGCTTTCTTTTCCAGCCGTGTGGAGCGTATAGCCCTGTAGTTGTATAGTCGCTACCAGAACCGTGACCGTTACGGTAACCGTAACTGCGTAGCCGTCACCATGCCATGTTGTGTAACTTCAATGCATATACTTATCGTCTGTGAAGAACCAAAATGACCCATATCCATTTGTAGCTAAATACGATTTCCCTACAAAACTATTGAAAAATGTCTTGAAACCATTTAAATAGAATATTTTGCACCGTTTCAATAATATTGAATTAGAACATTTTGCACCTTTTCAAAAACATGGAATGAGAACATTTTGCACCTTTTCAAAAACAAGAAATTAGAACAATTTGCACCTTTTCGAAAACATGAAATTAGAACATTTTGCACCTTTTCAAAACATGGAATTAGAAAATTTTGCACCTTTTCAAAAACATGGAATTAGAACATTTTGCACCTTTTCAAAACATGGAATTAGAAAATTTTGCACCTTTTCAAAAACATGGAATGAGAACATTTTGCACCTTTTCAAAAACATGGAATTAGAGCATTTTGCACCTTTTCAAAACATGGAATTAGAAAATTTTGCACCTTTTCAAAAACATGGAATGAGAACATTTTGCACCTTTTCAAAAACATGGAATTAGAGCATTTTGCACCTTTTCAAAACATGGAATTAGAAAATTTTGCACCTTTTCAAAAACATGGAATGAGAACATTTTGCACCTTTTCAAAAACATGGAATTAGAACATTTTGCACCTTTTCAAAAACATGGAATTAGAACATTTTGCACCTTTTCAAAAACTTGTAATTGGAACAATTTGTACTTTTAAAAAACATGTAAATAGGTCATTTCACACTTAAAATCTCCCAATTAACATTTTACGCATGTTTCTCATTTTGTTTTATGATATAGCTCATTTTGACTGTAGCTTAAATTGGATATGGGTCATTTTGCTTTTTCACAGACGTTATACGTAATTATAGCATAATATATATCCACGTAGAATTCTTATCATTTTTTCCGTTATAGTCATATTTCATTTGACACGCTTCTGGTTTTCTGTCCATGGAAAATCAATATTCAAAATATTTGACAGGACTCACAGGACAGACACTTTCCACAGGAAAGTTTTAAAAAATAAATCAAAAATAAATTCCCCAATAAATAATTTTGAAAATATGCATCGCAACTGTGTATAGGAATTAGCAATGAGTCTAATGCAATGCTCAGGAGTACATTATCTCGGTGGCACAGCTGGCCACGGCCTGGCCCTACGCATGTTGTGTACACCAACGTTTCCAGCGTTTTGAATGAGTCACTGGGACTCTGAGCCAGTGGCATTAGAGCACAAGAATAATGCAGTAGCATCTCATATAGGCGAGAGAGTAAACTACCGTATATTCTATAATAATGCGCGGGTCTCTAATAGTACGTGGGTCTGTAATAGTACGCGGGTCTGAGAGGTCTCAGTTTGAATACTACGCGGGTCTATTTAACACAGTATTAAATGGCAGTACGCGGGTATGTAATAGTGCGCGGGTCTGAGAGGTCAGAATTTGGATAGTACGCGGGGCGTGCTATTATAGAATATACGGTATGTAATATGAATATGAAGAGTCGTTTGACAAAACGGGATTTCAAAAATGAGATTATTTGCTTTGAGTGTACTATTCAACTACATACGCTACTGTGTTGCATGGTAAAGGCCAAAGTTCAATCAAAGCAGTTTTTTTAAATTGCCAAATTTCGTTTTTTGCAAAAACGGCTCCATTAATGATTTTTGCAAACCTGTAGAAAAAATTGAGATGCACAAAATAATCCTTCACCTTTGGTTGGTAATTCGTTCAAAACATTTTGCACATTTTAAAAACAAGTAAATGGAACATTTTGAACATTTTCGAAACATGCAAAATTAAACTTTTTGCACTTGAAAAAAAATGGAAATAAAACTTTTTGCACTTTTTAAAAAACATGGAAATAAAACTTTTTGCAATTTTTAAAAAACATGGAAATAAAACTTTTTACACTTTTAAAAAAATGGAAATAAAACTTTTTGCAATTTTTAAAAAACATGGAAATAAAACTTTTTGCACTTTTTAAAAAACATGGAAATAAAACTTTTACACTTTTAAAAACATGGAAATAAAACTTTTTGCACTTTTTAAAAAACATGGAAATAAAACTTTTTGCACTTTTTAAAAAACATGGAAATAAAACTTTTTGCACTTTTTAAAAAACATGGAAATAAAACTTTTTGCACTTTTTAAAAACATGTTAATGGAACATTTTGTACTTTCTTAAAATTCGAATTAACATTTTATGCGTAGATCTGTAGAAACATTGAGTTCAAAAACAAATCCTGCACATGTTATTCATTATTCGTTGCTTCTGTAAAATTTGCTTTGATCAGATGGACCCGTTTTGCCTCAAAACTCTTCATATGTAAGTTCCATTAATGTTGTACCGGAGGTTCGTATTACAAATATGCATAGTAATAATTATGCAAAGTTCCAAGTTCCAAGCTGTTTGAAGATAAAGACTGCGGAGAGCGAGTGGAATGACAAGTAGAAGAAGGCGAAGGGGAAGGTGCAGGGACCGCATTTGAAATTAATTCCACTGCTCCTCTATCCTACGGGAGGGAACTGAGAGTCCTGCAAAAACAGACTCACACACTTGAGAATGACAGATTGTGTGGCGATGTACGGGTTGCTTTGTAATTGTAAATGTGCTCTGTTTTCTGTTCAATATCGTCAGTGAAGAACCAAAATGACCCATATCCATTTGTAGCTAAAACCAATATCCACTATCTACAAAAATATCGAAACATGTCTTGAAAGCATTTAAATGGAATATTTTGCACTTTCAAAACATGTAAATAGAACAATTTACACTTTTCAAAAACATGTAAATAGAACATTTTACACTTTTCAAAAACATGTAAATAGAACTTTTTACACTTTTCAAAAACATGTAAATAGAACTTTTTACACTTTTCAAAAACATGTAAATAGAACTTTTTACACTTTTCAAAAACATGTAAATAGAACTTTTTACACTTTTCAAAAACATGTAAATAGAACTTTTTACACTTTTAAAAAACATGTAAATAGAACATTTTACACTTTTCAAAAACATGTAAATAGAACTTTTTACACTTTTCAAAAACATGTAAATAGAACTTTTTACACTTTTCAAAAACATGTAAATAGAACTTTTTACACTTTTCAAAAACATGTAAATAGAACTTTTTACACTTTTCAAAAACATGTAAATAGAACTTTTTACACTTTTCAAAAACATGTAAATAGAACTTTTTACACTTTTCAAAAACATGTAAATAGAACTTTTTACACTTTTCAAAAACATGTAAATAGAACATTTTACACTTTTTTAAAACTCTTAATTAACATTTTATGCACGTTTTTCATTTTGCTTTTATGAAATAGCTCATTTTGATTCTAGCTGAAATTGGATATGGGTCATTTTGGTTCTTCACTGACGATATTTAATTTCGCACAGAGAGAGAGAGCCACACCTAAACCACATGAAGAGGGCCTCTTCTCAGAGAGATCTTCCAATTTTCGGCTTCGGCTTCGGCCTACACCACCACTACTTACCATCTATTTCTATTTTTAAATTGCGTAACGTAATTATTGTGATGATTCCACGCAGTTTCAATCAATACCGACACCGATACCGAATATTTACATAACCTACATTACACTTTTATTTCTGTCAGTACCCACACTTCTCTGGCTCGTCTCTGTCTGCCTGACAGTTATAAAAAAATGGAGCTGCGTTGTATAGCTGCAATTACGATTACAATTTACGATAACAGATTATTTACAATTTGCAACGAAAAAAATATGGACGCAGAACAGACGCACAAAAAAAAACAAGGCTACTGATAATCAGTATCAGTCATTCAGTACATAGAGTTTTTGTTGGTTGTTCTACAAACAAAAAGTAACATGTGTGAAAATGTGTGACTATGCTGCCTGCGTAGCGTGATTAGTTTAGGTAGGTAGGTTCCTTGGTTTTGGTTTTGGTTTAGTTTCTTATAGGATCATGCTGAGTGACGAGAGTTTGATTTTGAATCTGATCTATCAATTAATATCCTTTGATTCAAGTTTCCCAGCAGCCTGGAGGCGTACGATACAAGGAGACGGACAGTCATCAGTCGGCAGTCTCAAGTCTGAAGGCTGCAGTGTTAAAATTAGTTCAGAAAAAATGGAGAGTGTCGCCTTTTATTTTTTATTCAGTAGCACATAGCTTACCGTGTGTGAAGAGTCAAAATGAGCTATGTCAATCTTTAACTAGAGTCAAAATGCACTATCTAGTTTCTCTTAAAGTATTAAAATGTCATGATTTTGAAAGAACCTTTGCAAATAAAGCGTTTTGCATTTTGAAAAAACATGTATGCAGAATATTTTGCACTTTGAAAAAGCATGTAAATAGAATATTTTGCACTTTTCAAAAACATGTAAGTAGAATATTTTGCACTTTTCAAAAACATGTAAATAGATCATTTTGCACTTTTCAAAAAGTATGTAAATAGAACATTTTGCACTTTAAAAAAGTATGTAAATAGATCAATTTGCACTTTTAAAAAGTATGTAAATAGATCATTTTGCACTTTTCAAAAATTATGTAAATAGATCAATTTGCACTTTTCAAAAGTATGTAAATAGAACATTTTGCACATTTCCAAAATATGTAAATAAAACGTTTTGCGCTTTTTAAAATTACTAATTAAAGTTTACTTAATTAACTTTTTTACGCATATGGGATGGTCCATAAATGATGTCAACCAAATTATGTCCTTTTCTTCCCACCAACCCATCACCAAGTTATCACTTTAAAATTACGTGAGTGGCTGCCTCTAACATGGCATCTCATCAATACCCGACTATAGAGCCACCCACCATACCGATGACATCATTTATGGACGATCCCTGCATCACAGGTAGAAGTTTTTTCGATATACTTAATTTATTTTAATTGTAACTTCCTTGGATTTGACTCCTTTTGATTCTTCACTAACGATTGACGACATATAGTTTAAACGCATTGAATTGTTATTCCTATACCTAATGTGTTCATACATATATATAAACGGTATTTTTTATCAGCCATCATTTTTATTGAATTGAAATCTGCGACGCAACGAGCACCAAAAAATTTCACCTTGTTTTTTGAAACAAAAAATAATGCATTTACAAAGCATAAGCAATTACTGCCTGCAACGCAATATTGTTGAAGAATATATTTAAGATTTTATTTAGAATTTTTTTTTGTAAATTGTGCTTTTCTTTGATGGAGACTAACAAAAAAAATCAAAAGTGAGTAACTTATAAACTTTACATAATATACAAATGGAATAGTAATGGAATGAAAATGGTTTTTGAAACTTTTTCCCAAGACGTTCTGAAGTTACAAAGGACCATAATAAGACTGTTGCTATAGCCAAATTCAAAGCTCTTTTTTTTCTGTTCAGCAATTAGTCACTTGAATACTTCTCCATGGAGTTTCATTAGAGTTTTGGCTGATTAATAAAGGAGAAAGAGGCGAAATATGGAATTTGGAAGCATATGCGTGTAGATATAGGTACATGCATATATTATATTGATTTTTCCAAATTAGAAATCACAAGTTTCCTCGTTTGTCTTGGTCCCCTTCAAAAGCTTCAAAGAGAGCCTTGAAATTCCCTGCTCCAAATCCCTGAAAATCCAAAAGTAAAAAATATTCAAATTTACAAGTCAATGAGAATCCAATTTAATTACACAGACATGAATCCTATAGTCGTAATTCCTTATCCTACGCCAGTACCCTTATATACAGCAATAATACACTCGTTTCGTTTTGGGGAGCGTGCATAAACTACGTGGTACAAAAATAGGAAATTTTGAACCCCTACCCCGCACCTTTATTTTTCTTGGTATGTACGTCCATGTAAAAGAATAGGCAGATTTGATTACCACTACCCCTCAAGGTGTACCACGTAATTTGTGCACGATCCTCTAATCGTGAGTGTAATTTGGAAATCCAGGCAAAGGAATATCAGTACTTTGTCAAAACCAATTTCTACTTCAACACACACTCAGTTAAGAGTCCTGCGATTTACGATTTTTCCTTCTTTTTTTTTGCTTTGATTTTTTTTTTGAATTTTCAAATTTTTCAAATCTCTTTGAAGATGCTATTGCTATTTATCAGGGAAGGATCTAGAAAGATTTTATGGGGTGGGAAAGGCATCTTTTGTGAGGGAAGGATCGAAATGGTTCATATGCAATTTTAGCTAGAATTTAAATGAGCTAGGTAGTATGTCAAAAAAAAACTTCAAATGAGATAGATGCACAAAATTAGAGGTTAAAGTAAGTTACGGGTTTTTGAAAAGTGGAAAATGTTCTATTAACTTGTTTTTGAAAAGTACAAAATTGTCTATTTACGTGTTTTTGGAAAATTGCAAAATATTTTATTTACATTTTTTTGAAAAGTACAAAATATTTTTTATTTACATTTTTTAAAAAGTGCAAAAGGTTCTGTTTACGCATTTTGGAAAAGTGCAAAATTTTCTATTTACGTGTTTTTGAAAAGTACAAAATATTTTCTACTTACATTTTTTTGAAAATGTCAAAATGTTCTATTTATGTGATTTAGAAAAGTGCAAAATGTTCTATTTACATATTTTTGAAAAGTACAAAATATTTTCTACTTACATTTTTTTGAAAATGTCAAAATGTTCTATTTATGTGATTTAGAAAAGTGCAAAATGTTCTATTTACATATTTTTGAAAAGTACAAAATATTTTCGACTTACAAGTTTTAAAAAGTGCTAAATGTCCTGCTTATACATTTTTGAAAATTGCAAAATGTTCTATTTAGGTATGTACATATTTTTGGAACTAAACAATGACCTAATTTAAATTTTATCTGACCTGTTGTTGCCAACCCCTTGTAACCGCCCGTGCCTGCTATTTATTACTATACGCATATAGAAAATTAAATTAAAAAAAAATGAAATGAAATGAATTGTAATTGACTCACAGTATGTCCATGTCTTTGAATAACTTCAAAGAAGAGAGTGGGGCGATCCTGGACGGGCTTTGTGAAGATCTGGAGGAGGTAGCCACCTTCGTCGTAGTCGATTAAAATGTGGAGCGCCTGTACAAATAATTTGTCATAATTTTCCGTGGGTTAATTAATTGCGGGCTCAATCCACACAATAAAATTTTTTTAAAAATATTTTAAATAAATAGTGAAATATTATTTAGAGTAAGAAAAATGTCAGATTGTGTAAAAAAATAGGGAACCTGCAGAGCATCCAAATCTTCAGAGATTTTAATTTGAGAGTTTTTCAGATTCTCTCGCAGTTGAGTGTAGTAGGACGGCGGAACTTTGAGGAAGTCCATCCCTCTCTCACGAAGAGCTTTCACCTGTAATAGGAATTTTAAGCCATAAGAAGCATATCGTCTGTGAAGAGCCAAAATGTCCCATATCCAATTTAAGCTAAAAACAATATCAACTATCTACAAAAATATTCAAATACGTCTTGAGAGCATTTAAATAGAACTTTTTGTACTTTTCAAAAATATGGAATTAGAACGGTTTACGCTTTTCTAAAATATGGAATTAGAACATTTTGCACTTTTAAAATACATGTAAATAGAATATTTTACACTTTTGAAAAACATGGAATTAGAACATTTTACACTTTTCAAAAAACATGGAAATAGAACATTTTGCACCTTTTCAGAAACATGGAATTAGAAAATTTTGCATCTTTTCAAAAAACATGGAAATAGAACATTTTGCACCTTTTCAAAAACATGGAATTAGAACATTTTGCAACTTTTCAAAAAACATGGAAATAGAACATTTTGCACCTTTTCAAAAACATGGAATTAGAAAATTTTGCATCTTTTCAAAAAACATGGAAATAGAACATTTTGCACCTTTTCAAAAACATGGAATTAGAACATTTTGCACCTTTTCAAAAAACATGGAAATAGAACATTTTGCACCTTTTCAAAAACATGGAATTAGAACATTTTGCACCTTTTCAAAAACATGGAATTAGAAAATTTTGCATCTTTTCAAAAAACATGGAAATAGAACATTTTGCACCTTTTCAAAAACATGGAATTAGAACATTTTGCACCTTTTCAAAAAACATGGAAATAGAACATTTTGCACCTTTTCAAAAACATGGAATTAGAACATTTTGCACCTTTTCAAAAAACATGGAAATAGAACATTTTGCACCTTTTCAAAAACATGGAATTAGAACATTTTGCACCTTTTCAAAAAACATGGAAATAGAACATTTTGCACCTTTTCAAAAACATGGAATTAGAACACTTTGCACTTTTCAAAAACATGGAATTAGAACATTTCGCACTTTTCAAAAACATGGAATTAGAACATTTTACACTTTTCAAAAACATGGAATTAGAAAATTTTGCATCTTTTCAAAAAACATGGAAATAGAACATTTTGCACCTTTTCAAAAACATGGAATTAGAACATTTTGCACCTTTTCAAAAAACATGGAAATAGAACATTTTGCACCTTTTCAAAAACATGGAATTAGAACACTTTGCACTTTTCAAAAACATGGAATTAGAACATTTCGCACTTTTCAAAAACATGGAATTAGAACATTTTACACTTTTCAAAAACATGGAATTAGAACATTTTGCATCTTTTCAAAAACATGGAAATAGATCATTTTGCACCTTTTCAAAAACATGGAATTAGAATATTTTGCACCTTTTCAAAAAACATGGAAATAGAACATTTTGCACCTTTTCAAAAACATGCAAATAGAACATTTTACGCTTTTCAAAAACTCCTAATTAACATTTTACGCATATTTATTTCATTTTTTTATGACATAGCTCATTTTGATTGTAGCTTAAATTGAATATGGGTCATTTTGGTTCTTCTCACACGATATGTCCGGTCAATTCTTGAATGCAGAATATATCCCGTATGTTGTGAATAAATTAAATCGATGAATAAAAACAAGAGCAACAACAACAAGAGCAACCCAGTTGAATTCCATTTCCTGTTTTTCCTTCGAATAAATGATTATCGGAAATCATCCTCATCATTTTCGACTTGAACTTTCTCTCTGTGTCTATGTCGATTTTGACGCTCATTAATAACCCTTCAAAATGTCCAATTAATTGTCATGATAATTGTGTAATACACTTTTCTCCACGCGCGCTCAAGACCCACAGCATCCGCCTTCTCAGATTCTCAGAAAGAGACGGAAATAAATTCCCAAGAACTCTTTCCCAATCCTCCCAACTAATTTACCTACTCAACTAATAATAATGCTTTCAAAGCAAGGGAAGCAAATGCACACCGACCGTACAAAGGACAAGGACACAAATCCAAACAAACAGGGATACATACACCACTACGTTCGGGTGGGACACGGGATAATGACACGTTGGGAGACACACGTACGGAGCACCCACACTTTCCTTTGAAATGATGGAAAATATATATTTAAAGGAAGCATTAATAATATTATTATTCCGTCATTAGCGTTCCCATTTGTTTCCGCATCCGCTTACTTCTTCACTTTCAGCACCAGCATCAGTGCCAGTCCCATAGTACCAGGAGCGGAGCCATGGAATGGGCAGCAGGGCACTTGCCCACCCTTAAATGAATTTTTAACATTAAAATAAAAAAATCGTAATCCTAAAAACATCTAAAATAATCTAAATAGAACATTTTTGCACTTTTCAAAAAGTATGTAAATGGGTAATTTTGCACTTTTCGAAAACATGTAAATAGAAAACTATGCAAATTTCAAAAACATGCAAATAAAATATTTTACGATTTTCAAAAACATGTAAATAGATCATTTTGCTTTTTTCAAGAAGTATGTAAATGGGTCATTTTGCACTTTTCAAAAAGTATGTAAATGGGTCGTTTTGCGCTTTTCAAAAAAATGGAAATAGATCATTCTGCCCTTTTCGAAAACATGTATGTAAATAGAAAATTTTGCAATTTTCAAAAACATGCAAATAAAATATTTTACTATTTTCAAAAACATGCAAATAAAATATTTTACTATTTTCAAAAACATGCAAATAAAATATTTTACTATTTTCAAAAACATGCAAATAAAATATTTTACTATTTTCAAAAACATGCAAATAAAATATTTTACTATTTTCAAAAACATGCAAATAGAACATTTTACACTTTTCAAAAATAACACAAGTAAGATATTTTGCACTTTTAATAACTCTTAAATTAACATCATTTACGCATTAATTCTAGCTTAAATTGGAAATACACCATTTTGATTCTTCACTGACTATATACCTATACAGCCCACCGCCCAGAAAATATGTCTAGATCCGCTCCTGCATAGTGCCCAAAATGGCATATCCATCCCCGCATAGCTTACAGTGCTTGTGAGTTATTTACACATTTCCCACTCCGTCCCGCTGATAATATGACATACGCTGTCCTCGTCGCTTGTGATTGTGATTGTACTCTGCACGTGTCTCTCGCTCCTCAGTCTTGAGTACACAAATAAATAATTCCCCGAATCCAGAAGAACAAAAGCTTTTTCTACAGTAATTATTCCAATTTCTGATGTTGGCTCTTTGCGAGGGAAAAGACGTACGCGCGTCATGCACCTCCACGTCTTCAACGAACCCCCTCCCACCAAATCCGAATCCGAATCCGAATCCGAAACCGAAACCCAACAATGACTTTCTCCTGAGCGGAAAACAAGGAGCAATGAGAACGCATCACACACCGCCGCATAATATTTGATGGCATCTTCCAACTGTACAAATGGCACTCCACTTTCCCTCACATTTGACACAAGCGGGAAAGATATGAAGGTGTAATTATTTTAACGAGAGCGAGACGAGAGCTCAGCTACTTTCTCGCTTGTACATTTAATTCTAATTCCACTCGAAACAACTCAACTGCTCCCAAGTAAGTCGGAAAGTAAGCTCCATATATGTAATGCGACTACGACTACGGCTCTAAATTCCTCTGTACAAAATTCCGCGGAAATAAAACAACAAAGTGAGGGAATTGGAGCCTTGAGAGCCTCATAATGTTTGTCTGCCCCAGTTTCAGTTCCAGTGCAGTAAACAAGTAATTAAACTTTCTCCCCTTCCTATAGGGCCGGATCCGGATAATGCGGCCCCAACAGCGCAAGCAGTCACTACTGCCTGAGTTTTGTTTTTAAATCATGTACATAAATAGACGCATTTTTTGCAATTTTTAAAAATAATAGAATATTTTTACTTTTCAAAAACATGCAAATTAAAACTTTTGCACATTTTTAAGAATATCAAAATAAAAATTTTTGCACATTAAAAACATGAAAATAAATTGCACATTTTAAAAACAAGTGAATGGAACATTTTGCACATTTTAAAAACAAGTAAATGGAACATTTTGCACATTTTAAAAACAAGTAAATGGAACATTTTGCACATTTTAAAAACAAGTAAATGGAAAATTTTGCACATTTTAAAAACAAGAAAATGGAAAATTTTGTGCATTTTAAAATCATGCAAAATAAAAAAATTTCCATTTTTTAAAAAACATGTAAATTGAACAGTGTAAACTTCTGTAAAACATGTAAATACAACATTTTGCTTGACCAAAGAAAACCTTCAAAAAAATCAAAATTGTGTTTGTTTTTGTATGGAAACACATTGCTGCCTAATACCAATTCCTTCGTCCGGCCCTGACTCCCCGTCTCTACTGAGAGTATCAAGAGCCCACTCAGGACAGTTCCAGTAGCAGAATTATGATTCGGATTCGGATTGCAACTACAATAACACAGTATAAGAGATGCAAAATACCGAGTTCCATACACGTTATGGAGGAGAGTCAAGAGAGCCACCATGGGATATCATATGCACAAAGGAAAGATGAAAGCAATATTTTTAATTAATGTTTCCTCACCAATCCTCCAGGATAATGCCCTGGAACTGGAACTGGGAATGGAAATGAGAGAAAGAGAGCTTTCTCCATAGTACAGAACCACAATCAAAATAAGCAACCCCGTCTACAACATAAATCCTGGCTCAATTTTTAAATCTCTCGTAAATAATTTCAGCTTCGCAATTTTGTAAATACTATTTTAAAAAAAAAGGCTCAAATCTTCTATTGTAAAAGCATCGTGTTGTCATTGCTATTGGTATCGTCTGTGAAGAGCCAAGATTACCCATATCCACTTTAAACTAAAAACAATATCAACTATCTGCAATATTATGCAAATACGCTTTTAGAGCATTTAAATGGAACATTTTGCACTTTTCAAACACATGGAATTAGAAAATTTTGCACTTTTCAAACACATGGAATTAGAAAATTTTGCACTTTTCAAACATATGGAATTAGAAAATTTTGCACTTTTCAAACATATGGAATTAGAAAATTTTGCACTTTTCAAACATATGGAATTAGGAAATTTTGCACTTTTCAAACATATGGAATTAGAAAATTTTGCACTTTTCAAACATATGGAATTAGAAAATTTTGCACTTTTCAAACATATGGAATTAGAAAATTTTGCACTTTTCAAACATATGGAATTAGAAAATTTTGCACTTTTCAAACATATGGAATTAGAAAATTTTGCACTTTTCAAACATATGGAATTAGAAAATTTTGCACTTTTCAAACATATGGAATTAGAAAATTTTGCACTTTTCAAACATATGGAATTAGAAAATTTTGCACTTTTCAAACATATGGAATTAGAAAATTTTGCACTTTTCAAACATATGGAATTAGAAAATTTTGCACTTTTCAAACATATGGAATTAGAAAATTTTGCACTTTTCAAACATATGGAATTAGAAAATTTTGCACTTTTCAAACATATGGAATTAGAAAATTTTGCACTTTTCAAACATATGGAATTAGAAAATTTTGCACTTTTCAAACATATGGAATTAGAAAATTTTGCACTTTTCAAACATATGGAATTAGAAAATTTTGCACTTTTCAAACATATGGAATTAGAAAATTTTGCACTTTTCAAACATATGGAATTAGAAAATTTTGCACTTTTCAAACATATGGAATTAGAAAATTTTGCACTTTTCAAACATATGGAATTAGAAAATTTTGCACTTTTCAAACATATGGAATTAGAAAATTTTGCACTTTTCAAACACATGGAATTTAAAAATTTTGCACTTTTCAAACATATGGAATTAGAAAATTTTGCACTTTTCAAAAACATGGAATTAGAACATTTTGCAATTTTAAAAAACATGGAATTAGAAAATTTTGCAAGTTTCAAAAACATGGAATTAGAACATTTTGCAAGTTTCAAAAACATGGAATTAGAACATTTTGCAAGTTTCAAAAACATTGAATTAGAACATTTTGCACTTTTCAAAAACATGGAATTAGAAAATTTTGCAAGTTTCAAAAACATGGAATTAGAACATTTTGCAAGTTTCAAAAACATGGAATTAGAACATTTTGCACTTTTCAAAAACATGGAATTAGAAAATTTTGCAAGTTTCAAAAACATGGAATTAGAACATTTTGCAAGTTTCAAAAACATGGAATTAGAAAATTTTGCACTTTTCAAAAACATGGAATTAGAACATTTTGCAAGTTTCAAAAACATGGAATTAGAACATTTTGCACTTTTCAAAAACATGGAATTAGAAAATTTTGCAAGTTTCAAAAACATGGAATTAGAAAATTTTGCAAGTTTCAAAAACATGGAATTAGAACATTTTGCAAGTTTCAAAAACATGGAATTAGAACATTTTGCAAGTTTCAAAAACATGGAATTAGAACATTTTGCACTTTTCAAAAACATGGAATTAGAAAATTTTGCAAGTTTCAAAAACATGGAATTAGAAAATTTTGCACCTTTTCAAACACATCGAATTAGAACATTTTTCTCTTTTCAAACACATGGAATTAGAACATTTTGCAGTTTTTCGGAAACACGGAATTAGAAAATTTTGCACTTTTCAAACACATCGAATTAGAACAGTTTGCACCTGTTCAAAAAAATGGAGTTAGAACATTTTGCACCTTTTCAAAAACATGAAATTAGAACATTTTGCACCTTTTCGGAATCAGTGAAATAGAGCATTTTACTCTTTCCAAAAGCTCCTAATTAACATTGTACGCATATTTATACATTTTGTTTTTATGACATAGCTCATTTTGATTGCTGCTGAAATTGGATATGGGTCATTTTGGTTCTTCATAGACGGCATTGGTCAAAATACGAGTAATGCAGGCGAGTTAATTTTCATTATATAGTATAGGATTTTTAGGAATATTTTAAATATTTTTAAAGCCAGGTTGTAGATATAAGCAATTAGCAACTTTGGCACTTGGGATTATCAAAGGGGTTTTACCTGGCTTATAACTAGAAGCACCTACTTATTTAGACAAGTGGAAAGTGTAAATATGCCAGTGTACAGGATTACGTACTGCTACTGAAATGTGCCTGGAGGCTCAGTTAGAATCTAGAATGGATAAATACGTAGAATGCCTTGCACCTTCCGAGAGGTTCAAGTACTGGAGACTGGAGAGATCCAGTAGGATATATTAGAGTAGTAAAGTAGATGCAGTGTGTGCGAGTGCCACGTCAAAAGCCTTCGTAGCATTCTCCGCATGGAGCAAGTTTATTCAAGTCAGAGGAGGTGTGTTCCTCGAACCTGGGTCTACAGCTACTACATATACGTGAAGAGTTCTTTGGCAAAGCGGGTCAAGTCAATTTTTTTCAAAAACAAGATTATTTGCACTAAAACAAAAGGGAATGGTTTCACATGGAACTCGCCAATTTCAAAAAGTCTTGTCTACAAAAATCAGGATACTTTTAAATAGTGCGAATCCAAAGGAACTCGACTGCATTTTGCGTTGTTTGGTCACAGTAGCCCGCCAAAGTTTAAAAAATTTCAAATTTTAGTACTTTGCCACCCTGTAGATTTTACAGTTCTCATCCAATTTTGACGAAATTGGATGTTTTCTAACGTTTAATGTAATGTAATGTAATGGCTTTATTGTCAATTGTCAAGTATGTCAGCGACAAGCACTGATTTCCACAAACAGACAGTGGACGTGTTTAGATGATTTGCTTAGACGATTTTCTGGTAAGTAATTTCAGGATTTTTCAAAATTCAACAATTTTCATTTTTTCGAAAAAATTGGTCATTAAAATTAGGCCTTAAAAATAACGTTATCTTTTAAATTTTTCGAAACAATACAAATTTACAATATTCGAAAACATGTAAATAGAACATTTTGCACCTTTTCAAAAACATGGAATTAGAATATTTTGCACTTTTCAAAAACATGGAATTAGAACATTTTGCACTTTTCAAAAACATGGAATTAGAAAATTTTGCAACTTTTAAAATACATGTATAAATAGAATATTTTGCACTTTTCAAAAACATGAAATTAGAACATTCTGCACCTTTCCAAAAACATAGAATTAGAACATTTTGCATCTTTTCGATAACGTGGAATTAGATCATTTTGCACCTTTTCAAAAACATAGAATTAGAACATTTTGCATCTTTTCGATAACGTGGAATTAGATCATTTTGCACCTTTTCAAAAACATGAAATTAGAACATTTTGCACCTTTTCAAAAACATGGAATTAGAACATTTTGCACCTTTTCAAAAACATGGAATTAGAACATTTTACACTTTTCAAAAACATGGAATTAGAACATTTTGCACCTTTTCAAAAACATGGAATTAGAACATTTTGCACCTTTTCAAAAACATGGAATTAGAACATTTTGCACCTTTTCAAAAACATGGAATTAGAACATTTTACACTTTTCAAAAACATGGAATTAGAACATTTTGCACCTTTTCAAAAACATGGAATTAGAACATTTTGCACCTTTTCAAAAACATGGAATTAGAACATTTTGCACCTTTTCAAAAACATGGAATTAGAACATTTTACACTTTTCAAAAACATGGAATTAGAACATTTTGCACCTTTTCAAAAACATGGAATTAGAACATTTTGCACCTTTTCAAAAACATGAAATTAGAACATTTTGCACCTTTTCAAAAACATGGAATTAGAACATTTTGCACCTTTTCAAAAACATGGAATTAGAACATTTTACACTTTTCAAAAACATGGAATTAGAACATTTTGCACCTTTTCAAAAACATGGAATTAGAACATTTTGCACCTTTTCAAAAACATGGAATTAGAACATTTTGCACCTTTTCAAAAACATGGAATTAGAACATTTGGCTTGGATGGACCTTTTCCGTTTTGCCTCAAAACTCTTCATTTATACATATTTATTTTTGTTTTATAAAATTCTTCGTGAGTGTGGCCTCGCGTAAATTACCTGGGGACTTGGCAATATGGATGGCTTAGATGGGGATAAAGGGGAGAGTTATGTGAGTGCGGAGGAGAGGCATAACTCGCTGGAAGGGGGGAGGGGGGGGGAAGTAACAAGTAAAGTGAAAGTTGGACGGTTACGAGAAGAAGGAGAAGAAGGAGAGGTAAACATTAGGAAAAACTTATGGCGGATCGTGAGAGTAAAAGGGAAGCTAATTGTCTTGAGTCCGTGTCAAACGCAGGGGAATCCGAGAGACTCTCATCGGCAGAATGAGCCTATTCCCCCGTACTTCTCTCCATTGTCCCACTCACATGTATTTTATTATAATCTCTTATTATCTTTCAGCATGGAAAACCAGCATTGGAATTCTCCCACAGCGGAACCACAGAGTGCACATCTGTTTCTCAACTTATTGTCTTTCTACTCCCATTTCCCATTTAGAAGCCCACAACTTTACAACTTCCACACATTCACAAATCCACAACAATGAAAATATCCAGTGCGTAATTAAGCATCAAAATTACCCGCGATCCTTCCTACCAGCGACGGATCTAGAATTTTTTTGAAGGGGGTGGGGGGCATCTTACGATTAGAAAATGGCCGCTAGTATGTCCACAATGTTATTTTGTTATGGCATTTTGAAGGGGCCCTGTGGACACACACATGGCTATGTATAAATTCCATTTTTCTTTCCCAAGTTTAGAGAGTTTAGTGGGTGTGCTGTATGGATTATGAATATCGTCTGTGAAGAATCAAAACGACCTATGTATCCATTTTTAGCTAAAAACCATATCAACTATCTACAAAAATTTTCAAACATGTCTTGAAGGCATTTAAATAGAACATTTTGCACTTTTTAAAAACATGGAATTAGAACATTTTGCACCTTTTCGAAAACATGGAATTAGAACATTTTGCACCTTTTCAAAAACATGCAAATAGGACATTTTACGTTTTTAAAAACCTCCTAATTAACATTTTACGCATGTTTCTAATTTTGTTTTTATGACGTAGCTCATTTTGATTCTAGTTTAAATTGGATATGGGTCATTTTGGTTCTTCACACACGAAATATGCTGTGGGCTGTGTGACTGAGTCAGGGCTGGGGCTGGAGGCATGGGCGACATGTGCTCGGTCTGCTCCCATCTGAATAATAGAAGGAGCTGCTGTATGGTGATTGTGACTGGCTGAGCTATAGCGAGAAGGTAATAAAATTCATGCAGTGTTGTTCTTGTTCCTGTTTTGGTTACCGGGACCGGTACCGGTACCGGTGCCCGTGCCGGTGCCGGTGGGCCCTGCGGAGACGTGACGAGGAGAGGGAGAGGAATGAATAAGGAAGCACTTACAGCTGATATGATATCACTCGAATTGAGTGCCACATGTTGAACTCCGGCACCTCCGTAGTAGTCCACATACTCTTGAATCTGACTTTTCTTCTTCCCTGGAGCTGGTTCATTGATCGGCATCTGAAAACAGAGAGAAGACACATTTCACTCTCGCGTCAACCACCACAGCACAGTACGTCTCAGCCGATATCAGTCTTCCCTCCCAAATGACAAACCAATCTATCTACACTACAAGGGAGGGAAAAAGGTTCGCAAATAAATTCACAAGGAGCGCCTTCTCCTATTGTTTTTAAAGCAGCAGCAGTGTGTAAACAAAGTCTACATTTGAACAGTTTTTAAAAATGCAGGCAGCACAATTTTGTCACAATTTTTAAAAAAACTGTGATTTTCGAATATTCGGGACATTTTAAGAACATTAAAATAAAACTTTTTACACTTTTCAAAAAGCGTTAAAATAAAAAATTTGCATTTTTTTAAAACATGAAAATAAAATATTTTGCACTTTTAAAAATATGTAAACATAAAATTTTGCTAGTTTCAACAACATGCAAATAAAATATTTTGCACCTTTCAAAAACACTAAAATAAAACGTTTTGTATTTTTCAAAAACATGCAAATAAAATATTTTGAATAAAACGTTTTTTATTTTTCAAAAAGATACAAATAAAATATTTTGCACTTTTCAAAAACATTAAAATAAAGCGTTTTTTATTTTCTAAAAAAATGAAAATACTTAAGTCATTTGAACATTTAAAAAAAGTGAATAAACCGTTTTGGACGCACATAACTTTCTTTTTTGCCCAATTTAAAAAAAGCACATTTTGTCCAAATTTGTTTTTCCAAGATTTCCAAAATGCAGAAAAATAGCCCTATCTGAATACTTTTGCAAAACGGCTCACATAGCCTTTCCATAAACTGATCAGTTCATTTCGTTCATTATCTCTAGATAAGGTATCACATTAAATCCATTTCGGATTTCAATTTCCGTCTTTCCATCATGTAAGTCCCTAAGTTTCTACTGCCAGCACCAGTACCAGCAAAAACCCTGACGAAGATGAAATTAATTTCCCAGCCGTGATCCTGTATCAACAGCAATACACTGAGAGAGCATCTACCTTCATCTCCCTATAAGCGTTACATCATCACACTCTTATCCCTAATGCCTCACGCCCAACGTGTAACACGTCCCTCCCGAGATATGAGTATCTATAAGCTTCAAAACTTCAAAAAAAACGTGATTTTTTTTAATCTGATATTTTTGACCGAAACTTTGTTTTCCTTTCAGTTCCGTGTTACGTCGGCAACTGCTCACTTCGTAGGCATTGCACCCAACATCAACATCAACAGCCGCAGCCGCCGTGACATGACAGAGACGCAAAAAAGAGATAAAGATAAAATTCAAATTGAAAAACCTACAACGCCAGCCTCGCTCCCTTATCGTTCAACTTCAACTTGTGTGTGTCTTGCAAATTCAAGCCAACTACGCTGCACACATTGTATTCTGTCATGTCCATTTCCGTGTCACTGTCTCCCTTTTATTAGCAGAGCAATCAACCACATGGATCATGTACATGAAGAGTTAGTTTGCAAAACGGGGCAAGTCAATTAAATGATTTTTGCAAAATAGGATAAGTCCACTTTAAACATGCAAATCTGATTGCAATTTGGTTTTCTAGTGTTTTTGGTTTCGCTCAAAACGATTAAAATGTCATCGCACGGACTTTCTCCTCCACGTTAAGATATGCATTTTGAGGCAAAACGGAAACATGTAAATGAAACATTTTGCACTTTTCAAAAAAATGTAAACGAAACATTTTGCACTTTTCAAAAAAATGTAAACGAAACATTTTGCACTTTTCAAAAAAATGTAAACGAAACATTTTGCACTTTTCAAAAACATGTAAATGAAACATTTTGCACTTTTCAAAAACATGTAAATGAAACATTTTGCACTTTTCAAAAACATTAAAATGAAACATTTTGCACTTTTCAAAAACATGTAAATGAAACATTTTGCACTTTTCGAAAACATGTAAATGAAACATTTTGCACTTTTCAAAAAAATGTAAACGAAACATTTTGCACTTTTCAAAAACATGTAAATGAAACATTTTGCACTTTTCAAAAACATGTAAATGAAACATTTTGCACTTTTCAAAAACATTAAAATGAAACATTTTGCACTTTTCAAAAACATGTGAATGAAACATTTTGCACTTTTCGAAAACATGTAAATGAAACATTTTGCACTTTTCAAAAACATGTAAATAAAAAATTTTGTACATTTTTAAAACAAGTAAATGGAACATTTTGCACGTTTTAAAAACATGCAAAATAAAACTTTTTGCAGTTTTTAAAAAACATGGAAATAAAATATTGTGTACTTTTTTAAAATTCTAATTAACATTTTATGCATCTATCCGTAGAAACATTGAGTTCAACAACAACAAAATCCTGCACATTTTATTCATTATTCGTTGCTTCTGTAAAATTTGCTTTGATCAGATGGACCCGTTTTGCTTCAAAACTCTTCATTTCGTAGTATGGTCAGAATCGTAGTCGTAGTACATAGCGGCAGTCTTTGAAGTGAATTCACTCGCCACTTGTAACACCTAATGCCTAATAGTGATACCGGATTTTGTTTCCATGTCGAATGGGAGACTCTTATTTAAAATCACTCATCGTCCCGCTCTGATTTCCTGTTGAACTTCTCCTCAAAGTAAAGTGCAAACTGGACGGAAAGATTACGACTTGCATTTGTATTCAGCGGACTTCGACTGGACTAACTTCCCTATATGTACCTAGGTACTATAGGTATCTGCCTATATCCCGATACGTGTAGTATACAGTGGGTAATGGGATCATGACCGTGGCAGTGGCTCCACTTTTGTCTATGAGTAATAAATTTGAAAGGGTGGGCAATAAAACGTATTAGTTATGTGACCTCAGTAAATAGTAAACACTGAACGGAATTTAGAGCGAACATTTTTGAGTGCTTTGTAAATGGGCGCAGAAGGATCAATTATTCAAATCGAGATTAAATTAGATTAGATTACACCAACGTTGTTAACGGAACTATTTAATGGGAGATCAGTACTCTACTGGCCATGAACTCAGCTTAGGTCAAGCTACAGTGTGTAAAGTGGCCAATTTATCACATGCCACAAAACGTTTCCTACAGTAGATACCATGATACCGATACCGTCAAGCTTCTAACATAGGAGGGTCGTATAATGTGGCCAGCGCAGGCCTTTCAAAAAACAAGTCAAAGGAACATTTTGCACCTTTCAAAAACATGCAAATAAATTATTTTGCACCTTTCAAAAACATGCAAATAAATTATTTTGCACATTTCAAAATCATGCTAATGAAACAACCCTATTAAAAAACTGCAAATAGAGCATTTTGCAATGTTCAAAATCTAGTAAATACCAAATTTTGCACTTTTCTAAAACATGTAAATGGAACATTATGCACCTTTCAAAAACATGCAAATACATTTTTTTGCACATTTCAAAATCTTGCTAATAAAACATTTAACATTACTAAAAAAAACTGTAAATAGAGCATTTTGCAATTTTCAGAATCAAGTAAACACAAAATGTTGCACTTTTCAAAAACATTTAAATAAAACATTTTGCACTTTTCTAAAACATATGTAAATACAAAATTTTAGTTTACCAAAGAAAACCTTCAATAAAAACCCCAAAATGGTATGATTTTTTTGTATGGAAGCAAATTGCAGCCTAAAAGCAATTCCTTCATCCGGCCCTGTTAAAAAGAGCCCCGGCGCGGGCGCTATATTTAAAAATTTGGAACCCTATGCGCTGCACTTTGTTAGAAGCTTTACGGCACTTTTTTTTTGTTCATTGCCCCAATTTTAAACTTACTTTAATGGTTTCTTCCCAATTCGACACGACGATGGAGCGGAGCGCTGAGTATTCTGTGTGGATCTGTGTATCGTCTACAGACCAGAAGCGATGGAACATGAGACTCGTCTCGTACCTGCAATATTCCAAACAGCAAAATAAGAAAATTAAGTACAGCTACGGAAACCGAACCGAACCGATCCAACTAATTTGCCGTCTCCGTAAAAACTGTCACATTCATGGTCGAGCCTGTCCGGGTGACTAATAACCTTTAGATGGACACAGGAACTTTGAACTGTAAACTGTGAAGGTAAAAGAATGAGAAGGGGGGGGGGAGGGTGTTACATTAGCATGGGAGGGAGGGGCGGAGAGTAATGGTCACAGTGTCAAAGTCAGAGCCGCAAAATCCAAAATGAGAAGATTTACGAGTCTACACGGGACCGGTGATGAGATCCGAGTCGCATGTATGACATGAACATGACATTGATGTATAACACGGTGGCAGTACGACGACGACGACGACGACGACACGTCACGTTCTTTACTGTATGTAGGGCAGGATGGCGATGACAAATAAAATAAAAAGGAGGCGAAAAAAATTGAAACTTTTGTGTGGCAGACGACATAAGGCTGAGGGTGAGTAGGTGGGTGGGGGGGGGGGAGCAAAAAATGTGTGGAGATATTCGAGAAGCCTCTTGTGACTCAGGACATAATACACAAAAGATTTCCTTACCATTTAGCAACATCTTCCATTTGTAAGTCGGGCTGATTTCCCACGACGTGGTCAATGAAATCCAAGTGACATGGCGGTCTGAAATCATTTATCATCATCAATTCATTATTAGCATTAGCTTGTATACGGAATACGGAATACGGAATCTCCTAAATTAAAAAATAGTCGGTTCACAATTTTCTGACATTGGAAAAAGTGTTGATGAATTTTTGAATTTTTATTGAATGGTTTTAATTAACAACAACGGAAAACCCGAAAAAAAGTACCGTTTTTCTTCTTAAACCTCCCGGGTATCATTTAACTCCCGGGGTATTTAGTATTGAATCAAATGAAGCGGTTTATTTTAGATTCGGATTTCTATTTAATTCCACGGGAGTAATTAGAAGAAATACGGTACCTATCTACCTACCTACAAACTCCAATCCATCCAACCAATTTAAGCTACAATCAAAATCAGCTATGTCATAATCAAAACAAAATGAGAATGATGCGTAAAATGCTAATTACATGTTTTTGAAAAGTGCAAAATTGTTTTATTTACATGGTTTGGAAAAGTGCAAAATATTTTATTTATATGTTTTTGAAAAGGTCAAAATGTTTCATTTACATGTTTTTGAAAAGTGCAAAATGTTTCATTTACATGTTTTTGAAAAGTGCAAAATGTTCCTTTTACTTGATTCAGAAAAGTGCAAAATGTTTCATTTACACGTTTTGGAAAAGTGCAAAATGTTTCATTTAAATATGTTTGAAAAAATTTCAAAACGTTTTATAATATGTTCTAGAAACGTGCAAAATGTTCTATTTACTACATGTTTTTATAGGACCATGATATTCTATTTATGTTTTGTAGATAGTTCGTTTTAGTTATAGTTAAAAAATGGAGATGGGTGGATTCTCCACTGACATTGTATATAGCATCTTTGTAATGTAAACTTTCTTAAAATCTGAATGGAAAATAATCTGGTGACTATAAGCGGAAGATAAATATTAATTAATATCGCCATGTAATGCTCACAACTGCACTCATATCGTCAATGTTACCATTTTTACTTCGGTACTTATGGTATTAGGTAAGGTTCGCTTACTACATATAGCAACCCACCCAAATATCTACATAGGTAGCGTGCATAAATTACGTGGTACAAACACGGAAATTTGGAACCTCTACCCCGCACCTTTCTTTTCCTTGGTATGTACGTCCATGTTAAAGGATAGGCAGATTGAACCCCCCCCCCCTACAAAACGTAGCACGTAATTTATGCACGCTCCCATATTCAAAATTATATAATTCTATAGGCATTTATCAACAGGAAAAAGTATAGCTAAAAAGCTATAACCTTCCCGCCGCTCCTGTCATTGTCATTGTCATTTGTTACATCTACGCAACAAGTTTCCCTCGTCTATTTCCCTAAGTCAATTTATGCCATGAAATCAAATTAGTCGGGAGTAAATTGCTTTTCGGAGTATTTCCCTCAGTTTTTGTTTCCCCGTACATATTACACGTAGTGACTGGTTAATAAATTCAATGTAGAAAGTATAGAATAAGGGACAACATACAATTTTGAGAGGAGCGCATCTTCAGTGAGTGGTTTGTTGTATCCAGGAAGAAATAAGCCTTGGTAATTGGAGCGCTCTACAAATGTATGAGTTGTGTCACCATACTGTGAATTGATTTAATTACAAGTTGTGCACACAAATTTTAATTTGATTGTCTGCCATGTTTGAGTTTTTATTTTTGGACTTTCTCACACACAGCACGAGGACTTACCATCCCAGTCCCAGTGCAATATTTGCATAATAATGGAGAATGTATAGTAAATAATTTAAATTGATATAATATAGGAAATTAATTACCGTCTGAATAACAGCAAATTTCACGAAGCCATTTTCATCCGACTCCTGCCATATATCCTTCACTATTGTCGCTCCCCGCTCCTTCGCACGCTGTGTCCATTGAACAAATAAAAAGAAATTTAGTACACGTGACAAGTTACAGCGAATTAATTACAGACTTTTGAGAGCCTTCTCACTCTATGGCAAGTGAGATACAGTTTAGAAATGATTTTAAAATGGGCAAAATGTGTTATTTGCGTGTTGTTTAAATGTGCAAAATATTTAATTTACGTGTTGTTTAAATGTGCAAAATATTTAATTTACGTGTTTTTGAAATATGCAAAATGTTTTATTTACGTGTTTTTGATATGTGCAAAATATTTCATTTACGTGTTTTTGAAATTTGCAAAATGTGTTATTTACGTGTTGTTGAAAAGTACAAAATATTCTATTGACATGTTTTCGAAAAGAGCAAAATATCCTATTTACAACTTTTTGAAAAGTCTAAAATTTTCTATTTACATGTTTTTAAAAATTGCAAAATATTTTATTTGCTTTATTTCTTTTATGTAAAAACTTTCATCGTTCATAGTTGGGCGTGTGTTGAACACTGTTCCCATTTACGCTGGGCGCTCTAATTAAAACACTACTGCATTTTATACATTGAAGAGATATGGCTAAATTATTCCCACGTACCTCAACGATGGACTCCAAGTCCTCGACGGTGAAAGCAACATCTTTGACGCCGTCCCCATGTCTCACCAGATGATCTCCCATCTCCTTGTTGTACGGCTCGTAGGGGGACACGAGAACCAGGATAATCTGCACACAAGATCATCCCTAAATTACGATTACAATTAAGCATACAAATACAGAAGCAGGTCAGAAGTGAGAGGTGAGGCTAAGCAAAGGACGCCCCAAAACTTTTCCTTTACATTTTCGGCATCGGCCCTAAAAAGGAGAAAGCCATTCCCATAAGCAAGCGGACAGAGGGAAAGGTCCGTATCACTATACAGTTTAAGCCTTGATCTTGGAATGTACCCAGTTTAGATAATGGAGTTTAGGAGTCATTTCATTACAGGTGGACTGTGCAGTGCAGTGGTAGTGCATAAAGCAAAGCTGTAGACTTGCACCTATTTAACCTCTGCCCTTTGAGCCTCTCATCCTTCCCCTCCAAATGTCTACATTTGTATGCAAGTGTCTCCTCGTTCTCGTTCAAATAAAAGTAACGTCTTTCAGAATCTCGTCTCATCCGTTGGTCCTGGTCCTGGGCTGTGTTCTCCATCTCACGTAAATAGTCAATTGAATGCTCTCCAATCTTCTACCTCCCTATGCGCCTACATACCACCGATGCCGATACGGATGCAGGCACTGGATTGGGATCTGGTTGGACCGGTCACATTATCGTCATTCGTGTATTGTGTATCTTCAAGTGTTGCATATTGCATGGCCAGGGTTCGTAGTCGTAGTTGGTTGACGTTGGCCAGGGCCGGCATTGTTTTTAGGCAGCAATTTGTATCCATACAAAAACCACTATTTTGATTTTATTGATGGTTTTCTTTGGTAAAGCAAAATGGCGTATTTACATGTTTTAGAAAAATGCAAAATGTTCGATTTACTTGATTCAGAAAAGTACAAATTGTTTTATTTGCATGTTTCTGAAAGGTGCAAAATGTTCTATTTACATGTTTCTGAAAGGTGCAAAATGTTCTATTTACATGTTTTTTCAAAACTGCAAAATGTTGTATTTACATGTTTTGAGAAAAGTGGAAAATGTTCTATTTACATGTTTTGAGAAAAGTGGAAAATGTTCTATTTACATGTTTTGAGAAAAGTGGAAAATGTTCTATTTACATGTTTTGAGAAAAGTGGAAAATGTTCTATTTACATGTTTTGAGAAAAGTGGAAAATGTTCTATTTACCTGTTTTGAGAAAAGTGGAAAATGTTCTATTTACATGTTTTGAGAAAAGTGGAAAATGTTCTATTTACATGTTTTCGAAATATACAAAAAAAAATATTTTGCATGATTTGGAAAAGTCTCAATATTTTTTTATTTATTTTTTAAAAGTGCAAAATGTTCCATTTACATATTTTTTGAAAATTCAATGACCGAGGGCTGCCTGCACTGGTCGCTTTATCCGGCCCTGGCGTTGGCGTAATCCGTTTGCGTTGGCGTTGTTGGCGGACGCATAAAAAACCATTTTGCATTCTACAATTCTCCAATTTCTACTCGACACAGACACAAGCCTCCTTTTCTATTATACAATTTTTGACGAGACGTTTTCTCCGAATCTATCAGCTGTACTATAAGTATATGCTCAGTCATATAATGGCCATGGCCATTGAGCCATTCCAGGTAACGGAGAGCATCCGGCTAAACTCTTTCTTTTGCCCTTCTACAGTTTCTATGCATCTTGTTTCTTGTGACCTGTAGTTCTCAATATCTATTCATGATTTAATCCTGCACAAGCAGATGCGGAAAACGGGATGCCTACCTCCTTATTACAGCCCCTGCTAAATGGATCCGGATGGAAGGACGGGATGTTTCATAATTTAAACAAATGCCCACGTCCCACGTAGACGTTTATTGAGTTGGGAAGGTGGATTTAGCTAATGTGACGGTTTAGAGGCTTAGAGTGAGAGTGCGAGTTAGTGGTGACTGCGCTGGGCACATTTCATAAATAATTTAATTCATTCTAATGTAAGTTGAGAGCCTTCAAAAATATGTGTGCATGGGCCTACACACACACGAGCCGCCGTCGTCGTCCCACCAACCAGTAACCAGGATACCGCAAATTGGAGAGTGAACAAAGGAGAAAGGAGAAAGGGAGCCATGGTGTCCGCTTCGGTTTTGGTGGTGGGAGGACGGAATTTTTCTTGTCGTTGTTCTGTGACCCGCATGGTAGTCAAATTCACCCGTATACATATTTCAATCCAACCCATGAACTCCGACTCGGATCCGGATTCCCACTCCAAATTCCAAGTCCAACCCCGCCCTCCCATTTTGTCAGTAAATGTCATGCATAAAAATAAAATATTTTTTTAAAACCTTTTAAACAGACATGAGACAAGGGATCGCCCACAAATGACGTCATCAACAATCCTCATTCTTATGCACCTATCTTCAAAACTAGCAAAATGTTATATTTACGCGGTTTTGAAAGGTGCAAAATGTTCTATTTACATGCTTTTGAAAGGTGCAAAATATTCTATTTATATACATGTTTTTGAAAGGTGCAAAATGTTCTATTTACATGTTTTTTAAAAGTGCAAAATTTTCTATAAACATGTTTTAAAAAAGTGTAAAATATTCTATTTGCATGTTTGGAAAAGGTGCAAAATGTTATATTTACGTGGTTTTGAAAGGTGCAAAATGTTCTATTTACATGTTTTTGAAAGGTGCAAAATGTTCTATTTACATGCTTTTGAAAAGTGTAAAATATTCTATTTACGGGTTTTTTAAAAGTGCAATATATTCTATTTACATGTTTTAAAAAAGTGCAAAATATTCTATTTACATGCTTTTAAAAAGTCTAAAATATTCTATTTACGGGTTTTTTTAAAGTGCAAAATATTCTAATTACAACTTTTTGAAAAGTCTTAACCATTGCGTAAATGACAATCTTTAACAAGGGGTGTCATGAGGGGCCTCGTACCCTACGGATGACGTCCTTTGTGAACCACCCCTAAGATGTAGTTCGTGCAGATATGGGCTAAGGTCCTATAGTTTTGTAGGTTACCCAGTCAGAGTAAAAGCTTGTCGTTTTCGTTGTTGTAGTGGTGGTGGTGGTCGTCGTCGTCGTTCCTTCGTAGGTACGTGAAATAAAATAAAGCGCTGAATTTCAGAAATGGAAACAAAGGAAGCGGATGAGGAAAAAAGTAAATCATGAGAGACGCAGAGAGACGAGAATTGAGACCAAGTAAAAGAAAGAAGATTCAACTGGAAAAGAGCCGAAGCAGCCGTCACTCTCAATGTACCGCCGCAGCCGCCATGTTATCCAATGCCATTTCATATAACATAATAGGGAACCCCGAAAAGCGGGAGAGAGAGAGGGAGAGAGGACATGAGAAAGGCAGTCAACGTAAAAAGTGGAAAGTTTTCTTGCAATAATAGTTTTAGAGTAATTGAAATTATTGGATTGACCTTATTTTGTCGGACGACATGTGCAGCGACTTGTCGGGAGCCCGTCTCCAGTCCACGGTAGGCCAACGGCTCAAAGCCCATGCGGGTGCAATAAAAAGACGCCGCCTGCAATTCAACTCATCCTATTTTAACTAATCATTTCCAGCCACGCCACTCACGTATGTACATACATGCATACAGAGCCGAGTCTCAAATGTTATCTAATCCAATCTTCTCACTCGTCCACAGGCAGTAGGGCTACGTACCAGCCTACTTTGTCCTTTTTTAAAACATGGAAGTACCCCATCAACAAATCAAATCAAAGCGTAACAAAAACGTACGTAACAACAGTGTGTGCTTTCAAGAAAAAATATGAATTTAAATTACATAAAAGTGATAAGGTATACGCTCCGCTCAAAATTGCATTTTTTTTTTAATTTGTGCGGCTTCTGCTGACTAGTTTTACCTCTTCAATGAGGACAGGCCCTCAACTCAAATGGGCAAGGAAGCATAATATCGTCTGTGAAGAACCAAAATGACCCATATCCATTTTTAGCTAAAAACAAATATCCACTATTTACAAAAATATTCATACATGTCTTGAAAGCATTTAAATAGACCATTTTGCACTTTTCAAAAACATGAAAATAGAATATTTTACACTTTTCAAAAATATGTAAATAGAACATTTTGCACCTTTTCAAAAACATGTAAATAGAACATTGTGCACCTTTTCAAAAACATGGAATTAGAACATTTTGCACCTTTTCAAAAACATGGAATTAGAACATTTTGCACCTTTTCAAAAACATGGAATTAGAACATTTTGCACCTTTTCAAAAACATGGAATTAGAACATTTTGCACCTTTTCAAAAACATGGAATTAGAACATTTTGCACCTTTTCAAAAACATGGAATTAGAACATTTTGCACCTTTTCAAAAACATGGAATTAGAACATTTTGCACCTTTTCAAAAACATGGAATTAGAACATTTTGCACCTTTTCAAAACCTCGTAATTAACATTTTACGCATCATTCTCATTTTGTTTTGATTATGACATAGCTGATTTTGATTGTAGCTTAAATTGCATAATATGGGTCATTTTGCTTCTTCACACACGATATGCATATCTATGTCGTTTTTTTGGCTAAATGCTAAAGTACTTACATTTGTTTAAACTGATATGATGGGACCCAGGATGACATATTATGCCAAATTTGAAAAGGGCAAACTTAAACTTAGCCATGCTCCCAAAGTACAACTACTACTACAGTGTTTCCCCTTATTTATTTATGTTTTATCATCTTTTCCCCTGAACAGTATAACATAGAATTATTTGAACTGTTTTTACATTTTTTGAAAAACTTTCAAATTGTGAACATGCCATCTAAATCTCACGTTCCCTCTTGATTTTCAAAACTTGAGTAGGAGCATGGGGATATAGCTTTCAAATTTCTCCTATAGGGTCCCACCGTTAGTACACTATAAAAATACTATTGATGCATATATGCACCTAGGTTCACTTGTAACCTCCTGATATACGACAGTAGGCTTAAACGCTTGTACAAGTTATACATGCAGCCCACAATCAAAATCCAACAGTCCAACAAAAAGACCCGTAAGGGATCGTCCACAAATGACGTCATTAAAAAGTCCTCATTTTTATGATACCCAGTCATAAGCTAAGCTTAGCCATTGCGTAAAAGTGGCTATCTTTAATATGGGATGTTATCAGGAGTCAAGTAGCCCTACCGATGACGTCATTTGTGGACGATCCCTTAAATATTAACTCGCTCCCTCGCTCAAAATGACATACTAAAACTTTCTGGTTTTTATACTTTTTACTGCATATCGTCTGTGAAGAACCAAAATTACCCATGTCCATTTGTAGCTAAAAACAATATAAACTACCCACAGTAATATTCAAATATGTCTTGAAAGCATTTAAATAGAACATTTTGCACTTTTCAAAAACGTGTAAATAGAACATTTTGCACTTTTCAAAAACGTGTAAATAGAACATTTTGCACATTTCAAAAACATGTTAAATAGAACATTTTGCACTTTTCAAAAACATGTAAATAGCACATTTTGCACTTTTCAAAAATATGTAAATAGAACATTTTACACTTTTAAAAAACGTGTAAATTAAAAATTTTCCACTTTTCAAAAACTCCTATTTAACATTTCATGCATGCTTCTCAGTTTTGTTTTATGACATAGCTGATTTTGATTCTAGCTTAAATTGGATATGGGTCATTTTGGTTCTTCACATAGACGATATACGACCAAAGTTTTATGAGGAATTTGTCTAGAAAAAGTGCTCCTTATGCATTGTATTGGATTTGTTGAACTGTGTATGAAAATGTTGGGAGCTCAAGTTCCGAGTTGTATTTATGATATGACTTGTATTTTATAGATATGGGCTGAATCAATAAATTATTCGGCTAGAAAATAGGATTATGTATGATATTGGATTACCATGGTCGTGTATTTGTGTGGGTATAGGACCTGTAAGTAATTCTGCCCACTCAAATAATGCACTATTTGTCCCATATGAATTTCCTATATGGTGCCCTATACCTATATCCTCAGTGCTTAGAGTATAGGCACTTAGGGAGGTTTAAGCACTCGTCCATTTCATCTCTCATTCCTCCCGCAACTTATAATGAGAGAAAGACAAAGAGAAATTCGGAGCGACTCGAGTACATAAAATAATGGAGACCACTTAACTGCACTACTGTGGGACTGTGGGAGAAAGTCAAAGGGAACCAAAGGATTTTGCGATCCCCGGTTAATGTAAGTAACGAGGAGGACATAGGGATGTACGAGCAGTGCAGTGCAAATACAAATATGGGAATGAGACAACTAAATAAAACAAAATCCACAAAACGAAAACGAAAACGACATCCCATATCCTATACCATTGATACAGGCTATACTACTGCACTACTATTCCGCCTTGTGGCCTTAAGCGCCTTCGCTTCGTAGCATACTTACAATAGTGAACTTTGACAGTTTTAACTACATCAGGACGAGTCAGTGCAAACTGGTCTATCTACCAAGCTACACTTTTTTGTCAATGTCAAAAAAGGACAACTTTACATATACTAATTTGCCAAAACGATATTTTATTAAATGTCTAAAAAATGCTAATTTAATTACCTATATTAATTTATTTATCTAATCTAATCCATTTAAACTGTTTGATTTCAATTTAATCCAGGGGCGGATTTAGAAAAAATTTCTGGGGTGGGCACTACATTATAATATAGTCAGGGAAGAAATAAAATGAAATCACAATTTATTTAAGCGGATAGAATTGAAATGAGCTATGCCAAAATAAAAACTAATTGAGAAAAATAAATAAAATTTTAATTTTTACGAGTTTTTGAAAAGCGTTAAATGTATTTTTTACGCGGTTTTGAAAAGTTGAAAATATTTTATTTACACGTTTTTGAAATGTGTAAAATGTTCTATTTACATGTTTTTGAAATGTGCAAGCTGGTTTATTTACATGTTTTTTGAAAATTGCAAAATGTCCTATTTACATGTTTTTTTAAACTAGCAAAATGTTCAATTTACATGTTTTTGAAATGTGCAAACTGGTTTATTTACATGTTTTTTGAAAATTGCAAAATGTCCTATTTACATGTTTTTTTAAACTAGCAAAATGTTCAATTTACATGTTTTTGAAATGTGCAAACTGGTTTATTTACATGTTTTTTTAAACTAGCAAAATGTTCAATTTACATGTTTTTGAAATGTGCAAACTGGTTTATTTACATGTTTTTTTAAACTAGCAAAATGTTCAATTTACATGTTTTTGAAATGTGCAAACTGGTTTATTTACATGTTTTTTGAAAATTGCAAAATGTCCTATTTACATGTTTTTTTAAACTAGCAAAATGTTCAATTTACATGTTTTTGAAATGTGCAAACTGGTTTATTTACATGTTTTTTGAAAATTGCAAAATGTCCTATTTACATGTTTTTTTAAACTAGCAAAATGTTCAATTTACATGTTTTTGAAATGTGCAAACTGGTTTATTTACATGTTTTTTGAAAATTGCAAAATGTCCTATTTACATGTTTTTTTAAACTAGCAAAATGTTCAATTTACATGTTTTTGAAATGTGCAAACTGGTTTATTTACATGTTTTTTTAAACTAGCAAAATGTTCAATTTACATGTTTTTGAAATGTGCAAACTGGTTTATTTACATGTTTTTTGAAAATTGCAAAATGTCCTATTTACATGTTTTTTTAAACTAGCAAAATGTTCTATTTACATGTTTTTGAAATGTGCAAACTGGTTTATTTACATGTTTTTTGAAAATTGCAAAATGTCCTATTTACATGTTTTTTTAAACTAGCAAAATGTTCAATTTACATGTTTTTGAAATGTGCAAACTGGTTTATTTACATGTTTTTTGAAAATTGCAAAATGTCCTATTTACATGTTTTTTTAAACTAGCAAAATGTTCAATTTACATGTTTTTGAAATGTGCAAACTGGTTTATTTACATGTTTTTTTAAACTAGCAAAATGTTCAATTTACATGTTTTTGAAATGTGCAAACTGGTTTATTTACATGTTTTTTGAAAATTGCAAAATGTCCTATTTACATTTTTTTTAAACTAGCAAAATGTTCAATTTACATGTTTTTGAAACGTGCAAACTGATTTATTTACATGTTTTTTGAAAATCGCAAAATGTCCTATTTACATGTTTTTAGGATCATGATATTTTATCTTTTTTAGTATAAAACATTATCTTGTTATAAATTCCCCTATACTAGCCTATGTTACAAAATTCATTTTGAGTCCGGCAACTGCCCTCTTGCCCACCCCTGGAACCGCGCCTGATTTAATTTCGTGTATAAAATTATATCCCTTGTAGTTTTTGCTCTCTGATTGATTATGTAGTTTAAAAAAATTGCAAAAAATGTATACCTTCATATTATAGTTAAGCATTATAGGGCCATTAATAAAAAACGGATATGTACATATAGTTGCATTGGATTATAAAAAGTCTCACAAAATTAAAATTCACTGGATTTTATACACAGCGCGCACAGATTATAAAATTGAGAAAAACATGAGTGATTTAATGTGTAGCATAGAGCCGAGATCTGCTCACCTGTTTCGCGTTCCCCACCCATAATGTGAGATGATCAAATCTTGTAAATTTTCCACTTGGAGGCTGAAAATTTGAGTACAAATCAAAAATTATTTTTTTATTCACGCCTGCCACAACTATGACTACGCAACTACACACTAATCCTTTCCTTCGTAGATATCAATGTCTTGTACGTTTTTTCCCCTTTAATAGTAGATACAGATCTGCTCACTAAATACTAATCCAATTTTCACGGAAATATTTCACAAAATGTATAGTGTAGCCTAAGCTATAAGAATATTACAACTACAACCATGGCCATGGTATCAATCAGTCGACATCGACATCGAGATCTCAATCTCCACTCACTGTGCTCTTAAGACA
This sequence comes from Dicyrtomina minuta, assembly GCA_949802685.1. Classification (NCBI taxonomy): domain Eukaryota; kingdom Metazoa; phylum Arthropoda; class Collembola; order Symphypleona; family Dicyrtomidae; genus Dicyrtomina; species Dicyrtomina minuta. The sequence continues at coordinate 7,479,632 of OX461809.1, forward strand.
AACGTGAGCGGAAATTAAGGAACACGAACATACTTGGAGCTGTGACGCATAAAAATATAATTATTGCCAATGCTCACTCAGTTTCGTTTTCGTTTTCGTAGTCTCTCTCTCTAGATTCCTAAAACGTAATTTCAATTTTAAAGCCCAATAAAAAAAGTAACAGTCGGAAAGTTGCTCTCGTCAGCAAAATAATATTTAAGCACTATTAACATTACATTATACTACGTTACATTTCATGCCTCCTCCATTTTTATTAAAGCGATAGATGAATCAGCAATTTTTCTCGTGTACAATTACATACCTATACATATGAAGAGTTGCTTGGTAAAACGGGATTTCAAAAGTGAGATTATTTGCCTTAAGTGTACTATTCAACTAGATAAGCGACTGTGCTGAATGGTAAAGGCCAAAGTTATTCAACCAAAGCAATTTTTTTTTAAATTGCAAAAATTTCGTGTTTTGGCAAAACGGGTCCATTAATGATTTTTTGCAAAATGGGATAAGTCCACTTTAAACATGCAGCTCTGATTCCAATTTGGTTTTCCAGTGTTTTTGGTTTGACTCGTTACGATTAAAATGTCATCGCACGGACTTTCTCCTCCACGTTAAGTTATGAATTTTTAGGCAAAACGGAAATATGTAAATGAAACATTTTGCACTTTTCAAAAACATGTAAATAAAACATTTTGCATTTTTTAAAAACATGCAAAGGAAACATTTTGCATTTTTTAAAAACATGTAAATGAAACATTTTGCATTTTTTAAAAACATGTAAATAAAATATTTTGCAGTTTTTAAAAAACATAGAAATAAAATATTTTGCATTTTTTAAAAACATGTAAATGAAATATTTTGCACTTTATAAAAACATGTAAATCAAAAATTTTGCACTTTTCAAAAACATGTAAATGAAACATTTTGCACTTTTCAAAAACGTGAATGGAACAAATATATAGCACTTTTTAACAACATGTTAATGGAACATTTTGTAATTTTTTAAAATTCAAATTAACATTTTATGCATCTATCCGTAAAAACATTGAGTTCAACAACAACAAAATCCTGCACATTTTATTCATTATTCGTTGCTTCTGTAAAATTTGCTTTGATCAGATAGACCCGTTTTGCCTCAAAACTCTTCATACATTTGGTTCCATTTCAAATTTTTGATTTCAAATTTGATTTTGATTTGAATTTTAGGTATATTACTCCTCATAGTTCCGTCCTTGTCATTATGAAATAGTTTAATTTAATGGAATTTTTTTTCTTCTACTGTTACTCTCAGTCAAACAGTTGTGGGGCACATAGCTAATGAGCCCCGGTCCCGGTCCCAGTCCCAGTCCCGGTCACAGCTCAGCAGTATTCTAAAGACGAAGACGAGAGGCCATTAATGGAGGTGCAGTGCCTAAGTACATCGAATTCGAATTCGAAATGAAAACTTGGATGGACGGATAAAACTCAACTAAAAAGGAAACGCGGAGACACGACGCCTTGGAAACTGCTCACAGTCACAGCAGCAGCATCTTTATGTTCACGTCATAAATATTAAGTGTAAATAGTAAATTTAATGCTAATGCTAATGTGCCTTACTGAAATTAATTTAGCGTCAACAGCCCTCAAGTCTGTACATACATGTATAGTGGAATGCTCCTAAATGTTATGGCTATATAGCAATACGCATTGGTTCTGGTTCTGGTGATTCGACATCCCTTCGTTCGTAGCTTAAAGACGACGAAGGCCAACTGAAAATATGTAATACATTATAAAGGAAGACAAAAACTTACTTGAGGTCCCTTATCAATGTAGGTTGTCTGTAAAAAAAAAGAAAAAGAAAAAAAAACGACGATAAAATACAATTGTTGTAAGTTGTAAAAGCTACACACTTGGAAAAACTGATTTGGCACTTTTGTCCATGTCATAAATAAAGCAATATTTATACAATCAAACAACCGAACCAACAACCAACATACGAATGTAGGTTATACGTCCAATCGTATATCTCAGTATATCGTTTGTGAAGAACCAAAATGACCCATATCCGTTTTTAACTAAAATCAGTATCAACTATCTACAAAAATATTCAAATTGTATGTGTATGTGTGTGTATTCAAAATGTCTTGAGAGCATTTAAATACAACATTTTGCACCTTTTCAAAAACATGGGATTAGAACATTTTACACTTTTCAAAAACATGGAATTAGAACATTTTGCACCTTTTCAAAAACATGGAATTAGAACATTTTGCACCTTTTTGAAAACATGGAATTAAAACATTTTGCACGTTTTCAAAAACATGGAATTAGAACATTTTGCACCTTTTCAAAAACATAGAATTAGAACATTTTGCACCTTTTCAAAAACATGCAATTAGAACATTTTGCACCTTTTCAAAAACATGGCATTAGAACATTTTGCACCTTTTTAAAAACATGGGATTAGAACATTTTACACTTTTCAAAACCTCGTAATTAACATTTTACTCTTGTTTCTCATTTTGTTTTTATGACATACCTCATTTTGATTCTAGCTTAAATTGGATATGGGTCATTTTGGTTCTTTACAGACGATATACAGTTTTATACTGTAGAATCTTGAGACAATAAGAGCGACCCGAATAAAAACATGGGAATAAATTCAATAGATTAGAACATATAGAAACTCACCATCTCTCTGGATCTCTGGATCTTGGATCTCTACAGATTTAATGGGAAAGTTGAGAAATCCGCAAGACAACACACGCACACACACAAACACAAGTATACCACCCACACAAAAGTTAACTAAAAGTCCTTGGCTTTCGTCGTCGGTTTCGGTTTCGGTTTCGGTTTCGGTTTCGGTTTCGGTTTCGTTTAAGGTTACAGTTTCGCTATATCTTCCTTGATGTTGGATTTTGGTTGGTGTTGATTTAGATCCCTGAACTCTAAGATGAGTTTTGTGTTCGACAGAAAATCAAAGAGAAATGAAACATTCAACAAGCCAAAAAACTACGAGAAGAAAAGTGGAAAATGATTTTTTTTAAATTGGAGAAAATGGTTCGTAGAGAGAAATTCCTTGTCAAATAAAATTTGAGATGGTTCGATCGAGTAAAAGTTTTTGTGGTGCGGTAAATAGGGATCCTCAAGAGTTGACTGAGAACAAGTCCAAGTCAAAAGGAGTCAAGTCTTTGGAGGTACATTTTGTAAATTGTAATAAAAAAAATCCTGTGTAGCCAATCTCATAACATCAATTGATCATCCGCATCATCATCATCAACATCAAGGTTTACTACATGTCATTTTCCTTCTCGTTTTCTCAAGACGGACATTCCCTTTGAGTTGTAGTGTCTTCCATATTCATCGAATTCGAAGCGTATTAAAATGTTGTACTAGAGTTAAGAGATTAGACCGATTCTGTTACCGAACAGAATCTAGCTTTTTCTTTGTTGAAGTGCAACTGGAAGCCTATGGATACAGGTAAATTTCGTATACCTGCTCCGTAGTAGTGGTAGTAGTAGTTTGTACATCGTTTAATTGGTATTCAGATCAGACGGAGAATTCTTGTTGTCCTCTTCGTCGTTCTTCTTGGTCCATTCGTCATTCCTTTCTGTTGTGAGTTGCTTAGTAAACAGCGTCACAAATAGCATTTGACCACCCCAGGGCCGGATAATGTGGCCAGCGCAGGAAGCCCCGCTGCTTGAATTTTCAAAAACGTGTAAATGGAACATTTTGCTATTTTCAAAAATATGTAAATAGAGTATTTTGACTTTTCAAAAACATGCAAAATAAATTTTTTTGTACATTTCAAAAACATGGAAATAAAACATTTTCCACTTTTCTCAAAACATGTAAATAGAACATTTTACACCTTTTCAAAAACATGTAAATAGAACATTTTACACCTTTTCAAAAACATGTAAATAGAACATTTTGCACTTTTCTAAAACATGTTAAAACAACATTTTAGTTTACCAAAGAAAACCATCAATAAAATCAAAATGGTTTTGTTTCTAATACAAACTTTGGTCCAATTTTATCATCATAAAAAATGTAATTGTGCGCGGATTTTCAAAATTATTTGTGCCCTAGGTCCGCAATAACCTGCTCTTTAAAACACGCTGTTACACATATTGAGATTAGAGTATTAGTTTTGACTGAGGAGGGGGGTAAAATGTCATGTAAGACCCTGTATACCAGTTACAGCATAGCAGGGCTGGACAGTTTTCCTAATACTAATAACATTAACCCAAAAAATCTACCTCTGCTGTGTGTCCTGGTCCTGACTACTGAGTATGAAAGGAAACTCAAAACTCAAAAAAATTCAATTTATGTAAATTTAATAATATTTCATTTTGCTGTTTAGCTGGTTTGAAAAATCAAAAAATTTAGTCACATACTCAATATCTTGTTACAAAAGCTCAAGATCAAAAGGCATAGGCAGTGGCCTGGTACTGGTCTGACCACCACATCCACGTCGTTGATTGGTCCAGGGACAAGGCGTGTGTGAACACACATTTCTCATTTGATCTGTGTTATGTACAGATATTCTAATCTCGAATACCGGTTACACGTCGTGACCTCCGACTCTACATTATTCACCAACAAATCCAGCATCTCCATTTCCATTAACCTCCTTTTGATTTCTTCTGTGTATGCGATCAACAATAAAATTAGTATTACATATTATGCACGCGCGTATACTCAGCTGTCAAAATGTAAATGTAGTAATGCGAGCTTCAACATGGACTCCAGTATTTACCAGGGCCGGACGAAGGAATTACTTGTAGGCCTCAATTTGTTACCATACAGAAACCACCATTTTGATTTTATTGATGGTTTTTTTGGTAAAGCAAAATGTTGTATTTGCATGTTTTAAAAAATTGCAAAATTTTCATTTTACTTAATTCAGAAAATTGCAAAATGTTCTTTTTACTTAATTCAGAAAAGTGCAAAATGTTCTTTTTACTTAATTCAGAAAAGTGCAAAATGTTCTATATACATGTTTTAAGAAAAGCGTTGAATGTTCTATTTACACATTTTTGAAAAGTGCAAAATGTTCCATTTACATGTTTTTGAAAAGTGTAAAATGTTCCATTTACATGTTTTTGAAAAGTGTAAAATGTTCCATTTACATGTTTTTGAAAAGTGGAAAATGTTTTATTTCCATGTTTTTGAAAAGCACAAAAAACTTCATTTGCATGATTTCAAAAAGTCAAAAATATTCTGTTTACATATTTTTGAAAATTGCAAAATGCTCCATTTACATGGTTTTTGAAAATTCAGGGAGCGAGGGCTGCCTGCGCTGGCCACATTAACCGGCCTTGGCATTTACAGAGTCCATCGATCATCGATGCAACGTCGTATCGTAAATCGTAAGAGAGGCAAGAAACAGGAATTCGTTGTTTAATGAGATGGGGATGGGGACGGGGATGGTAATAGAATAGTAACAACGAAAATATTATCAAGGTAAACAAGAATTAAATCCCATAGCTAAGTATATATATGAATATTTATTTAAATCCAAACGCACGAGTTTCCAAGATTTCCTCCTATACAAAAAAAAATTGATCTTTTTTCAGAGTTTTTGTCTTTGTCCAAGTTGTTCTTGTTGGTGCTTTTAATTGCGACTTTAAGATGCGGCAAAAACATTTGCATTTTCGCCCGCTAATGCAATTAAATACAAAATACAAGATTTAAAAAAAAACTTAAATACTTTTTTCTTTCCCCCTTTTTTCTTTAAGGAAAAGACATTATTTCTGTGCTTTGCATTTTAATCTTACTGTGCAAAAAAAAAGGAAACAAAAAGTTATAAATAATTTTTAAGGAATAGAGAATTGGAGATTGTACTAATTTTAGCCTGGCTCCTATCTTGCACAGATCTGTATTATGTGAGCAGACTCTTTGTGTGGCATACTAAATATGGCCTCATATACTTTGTGATGAAAGTGATGATGATATTTTGAGACACTTGGATGGGTTTTCGCGGATGCATGAGATGCGATGGTGAGATTCAAGATTCAACTCATCTCACGTTAAGCTCTGTTAAACACAAGGAATTGGGAATGAATGGATACAGCGTCCTGTGTACATTCGTATCATTCGTATATCTATAGGTTCATTACATAAAATTATATCATACTTTTATCGCATCCTTTTTCCGTTTTCGCAAAAAACTTTTTCCAACACCTTTTTTTTTGCTTCTTAATTTTTTTTTCTCCATCCGCATCCTGAAACCACGAATACTGTAGGGGAATATTTTTCCTTTAATCCTCTGATCTGACTAGCACCACCAGCACCAGCAGATCTCATTTTATTACGACGCTTTATGGTGGGAATTGGGAGGTCTGAATGGCAAAAATTGTATCTCTGTCTCGCACACTATTATATCTCTCTTCATGTCTCATGTTGACCACAGAATGTTTCCGGCCGATTTTTACGTCCGCGTCTCCACATTTCTACCCAAATGCTCAAATAAATGTGGAACCATATCATCTGCTTACAAAGCATAATATACCAGTACATAAGGCATATTGCATACTGTTACGCCATGATTAGTGCTGGAGCTGGAGTTGTTGTTGTTGTTGTTGTGGGAAGAGTCATACTTTGTAGTACACTCATAATTATATAGGGGTAAGTACTAACTAGTAAGGGGTCATCCACAAATGGCGTCTCGGGTAGGGTCAAGGGGTCTCTTTGAATACTGATGACATCCCATGTTCAAGATAGCCATTTACTCAATGCTTAAGCTGCTGACAATAGGGAGTCAGAGGGTCCTAAAAATTGTAATAGTTGGACATCATCATTTATGGACGACCCCTAAGTAGGTAGTGTCTGTACCTGCGAAATTACAAAGGTACTATGGTACTGCTACTGGCAAGGGCGGATCTAGAAATATTTCGTGGGGTGGGCAATACATATTTTATGATATGTAAGTGAAGAATCAAAGTGGCCCATTTCAAAAAGCTAGAGTTAAAATGGACTAGGTGAAAAAAAAAGAACAACTCCAAATGTTAATTTCGATTATTTGCAAAGTGTCAAATGTTCTATTTACATATTTTTGAAACTAGCAAAATGTTCTAATTTACTTGTTTTTGAAACAGCAAAATGTATTACTTGCATGTTTTTGAGAGTAGTAAAATATTCCATTTACATGTTTTTGAAAAGTGCAAAATGTTCTATTTACATGCTTTTTAAACTAGCAAAATGTAATATTTACAAGTTTTTCGTATCATAATATTTTGTTGTACACGGTGAATCTTTTATTAGCTACAAATGGTAATGGATCATTTTGATTCTTCACTGACGATATACGCCGGCCATCTTGGTTTAAATGCCCCTATGTTAGCGTACGTTAAAAAATTCATTTTGGCGCCGGCAACTTTGGGCCCCGTTGTCCACCGCCTAGATCCGTGCCTGGATACTGGTTCTGAGTTTATTCCTAGTGGTCGCACCCACACAGAATTACGCGTTTCCTATCTTTATTTTATTGTCAATCCCATAAGCAAGTAGGTACCTACCTACATAATATTTCATACAAAAAATAAATACCAGCAAGCGTGTAAGTTCTGTTTGTGCAGCTAGCTGGTGGAGAGTTGGCAGTTCGTATTTCGTAGTCAGTTCTCGTCAGTTAAAAAAACCTTTATTCCTCCGCTATTGAAGTCAAAATAACTAAAAAAGTAACTGCGTTGTTGTTTGTTTGTGTTCCCTATTGCTTTTTACTAGAACTAGGGGCACTGCGTAAATCAATTAAAAATATCCCCGCTATAAAAGTGCAGACCTCATGATGGGATTCCTCTCTCTCTCTCTCTCGGTATTAATTACAAGCGTAATTAAATTACATCTTGTGAGTGCATATCAAAGGGGAAAAACGTAAGGTAGAAATTAACTCAACGATAATTATTAGTACTGTGCAGACTGTAAAGGTAAAGGTAAACGAGCCAAAAAAGTACATGTTCTTTCAGTCTTCTTTCTTTGTGATCTGCACACTCACTCTGGCACTGGATATTCAGTCGAGGACATCAAGGCAAAAACGGAGATGCATCCGCAAGGATTCTATACCAACATTATTATCATCATCAAGAGGAAAACTTTGAGCCAAGGCAAAACAGCAACAGCTTCGTTTGTGAAATGAGCGGCCACCGATACCGACACCGATACCGACACCGATGCAAAATGAGGACACGCGGTATTATTTATTTCCACGCTCAATTATTTAATTTGTAGGTAGGTAGATTTGAAAGCATAATATCATCAACATCCATCCACCACTTACCTACTCTCCTCCATTCGAATTTGAGCATTCATCACAGTCAGAGTCCGTTCCATCTGTGTAATCGGACTCGTCCTCCATCAATCCTCCTCGTAAAATATCAAAGGCATCTATCTCTCCATCTTTTCCCATATAAGGAAATACAAACTTATCAAAGTGCAGGTATGAAATCTATTCTCTCCGGTCGTTTTCGTATTGTCAACTTATGGCATACATTACGTTTACGTAGATGTGAGAGCCTAACAAAAGTTTGCAAAACACTTGTTTGTTTTTTTTTGTTGTAGCAGATCTGTAGGAGAGGAGAAGTATGCTATAAAGTACTGCGCATTAAATGAGTGGATACGCATCGGAACATTCTAGATATTCGACTTTCGAGTATTCGAGAGAAAATAAAATTGTGCGTAGATCCGGAATCCGGAACCGAGCCGATGAGATATGGAAGGAGTTCTCTCTCTCTCTCGGTCTAGCTTTTCTCGATACTTGATACCAATAATACTGCTACTACGGGTCCCAGATCTGTTTCGATGCAATACTTTTGTTGTGTTCTAAGTAACTAGTAAATCATATTATATGCTATTGCCATATGGCATGGGATCGTATATCGCATCGTTGAATACTTTTTTGAAGTGCTCACGGAACACGGTACAGGGAAACTGAATAATATGTCGGTTTGAGTTTTGGTTCTATATTTTCTCTGGATCTGGAGGAGATCTGACGGACTCTGTAGGTCCTGCCACAACCACTAATGGAAGCAAATCGAATCCACTCTCATTAGATTCGACTACTGACTACTGAGTATGTATGTTACCTGTATGCAGAGTCTTCAATTCCCCAACTCGTCCATGGATTTCCTTCTCGCATGCAATTGTGTGCCAAACATTCAATCTCCCTTTGCATTTCTACATCAATGTGTCTCACTATAGCGGGATTACGATTAACAATCACGGACGGTGTCGTTTCCGTTAACGAATAAAGAGTATGCAACAACTCCAATGCCCACCTAAAGTTACTCCGCATGCTATGCTCCCGAACTTTACTTTTTTTTTCTTGCATGGCTTATCAATCAGGGTAATGCTATAAGTAATTAGATCAGGATATATGCCTAAAAGTATATTAAGCTATAAGAAAAAGACGTACCGTAATGCTGAAGCTATATGGTATTATGCACTTACGTGTGCTAATAATGGCAATTACAACATACACAATATGTCATATGATCGTTTGGAAAAATTGCAATTGTTTATCAATTTTATTCCGGATATTAATCAATTGATTGAGACAAAATAAACGGTTGAATGTCGGTAAGATTTAGTTACGATGTTACTTGGGAAGGTTTGGATGGGGCAGGTTGACCTCCGTTCGGATGCATTCATCGTCAGTGTGACCAAACACCTCCATAGGACATAGGAACACCCTGCCGCACCATTTTTTATCCTGCTTATGACATTGACGTCCACAAATGTACACGACCCCTCCCTCTGTCTTCACCTTCAGAAATTTTGTACGTCCCCCGCCCATGATCCTGCCGATTTCCTTCGAGCGTATTTTGGGATCCGATGAGTCCAATTGCTTTTGGATTTCTATCAACTTATCGGTGTTCAACCCTGAAAGTGAATAAGTAGAATGTAAGAGTAATTATTTGAGTACCTATAGATGCATACACAGCTTAGTATGTCGATTAAAACTCAATTATGAAATTAATTAGGGATTAATTAGACTAGAAGGAAATAAGATAGATCTAGAACACACAATTATTGCGGGCACTTGTTTAGTTTTTTACATTTAGGAAACGAAATCATGTAAGTGCACCAAAATGTAATAAATAATATGTACTACTATTCTTAACCTGAAATTTACAAAATTAATTAATTACCTGCCATGATGATTTGATGCTACTGATGAATTCAACTCTCTAGTAACACTTCTAGCCAACGAATGGGATCCAGTGATCTGCTGAGTTGATATCCTTCCGTGTGACTGCTCTTCAGGAGACTTCTAATTTCAATCTGGACGAAACTTTAACTTGGAAAATCAAAATTGCTCTGACGGTGTGCTGCTCACTAACCGATTCTAGCTTCTGATGAAGTAATGAGGGTTGACGGTACTGATGATCTGCTGGAGGAAACTGCCATCGAAGTTCTTCTGGTTACAGTATGCTAATTCCAACTTGGAGGAAGACAAGATAAGTAGACGAATGGTCATCTATAGTTTCCAAGTAGGACCAACCCACACCTGCTACTGTGAACTGTGAGTAGTCATTCGATCGATGCTTCAATTTACATCTTCTGAGATTTTACATTTATTAAGTGAATACCAAATTTATCTTGAGTGTAATGACCGCTGAACGTGTCAGAAAAATTCAGTTGCAGTGCAACTCAGATTACATCTCATTTGCATACGGATTACTGATCTGGATCTGATTTGTTAAAATACAGGGACGCAATGTTCTTCTTCGATTCGTTCAAGTTCAAAGTTTTAATACATGTAATTTATTATTTCGTTAAGAATTTCAACATCATGGTAAATTATGTAGGTACTAATTTATTATGCACTTAATAATTTGCAGCTGCGACCTGACTGATCTATGCAGAATACAGAGTTCGCTGATTGTGACAAATTTCAATTTCCACGGGATAATTTACATGGCTACAGACGGACCCTTGGTAAAATGGTTGATTTCAATTGTGAATACCTTAAAGTTTATTTTTACATTTACAGGCTCAAAGATCTCCACCATTAAAATTAGATACATATTAATATTACAATTATGAGTACCTTATATTAGTATCCATGTCGTGGTAAATGCCGTATTAAACGAGAAGGAGAAAGACTTTCGCATGTTACCCCCTGATGCCGAAATGCCAATGCAAAGCATAAGAATAAATGGGAAAATGCCACAGTTGAAGTTTCAGTACAAAAATAGGTGACACAAAAAAGCAAATGCCTCAACGGCAGTGCTGTTTACGACACGATGCCTTTTAATATAGGATTTTGATTTTAATGAATTTGAGTAATTTGAATAATGACAATGACAGCATCACCAATAATAATAATAATAAAATAAAATTTTCGTGTTCAAAGGCTTGATTAGCGTAGGTAATTTAGTGTATAGAAGATGATAATATTATATTTTTTTGTAATAATTATTTAATATTCAAAGTTAGTTTAAGTTTACTAACGACAGTATATTAGTAATGTAAAACCCCTGATAGTATTCTCCTTCTTGGCTCTGCTTCACAATAACATTAACTATAGACTACAATGCTAGAATACTATAAATATTAGATGCAACAACTAGGACAAGCGATGTTTGCTGTAGAGCAGATATATATTGGTATAACATAGCTATATAGTTATATACATATATTTATGTATATATGAATATATAGAATGACGTTAGGAAATTATTAAATAGTATGTAATAATTATTACAATCTGCAATAACTAAATATTGTGTATATTTGTGTGTACAATGTAACTGTAGCAAAATGGAATATAAGTTTAAAGATATTTTGACAGAATATATTTTTAGCCATCAGAATTATGATAATGATGTTGCCTGAGTGCGGACAGTTTCATTCGTGACTTTTCAAGTTCAGACTCCAATCGAAGAACTTCAGCTTGTGTTTCTAATTCCAGTCGCTTGGCTGAGTGGGGAGCCAATTTATTCACATCCAGTTCTTCTATACATTTAAAATTGACAAGTGAAGCGTGTTCAGATTTTCTTAGTAACTCCCAAATATCCAACTCTGAATACGAATGAGATGCATTGAGGGATAATTTGTATAGATTTCCCAAAAAGAGAAAAAAAAACTTACCAGATTCTTCAATCATTTGAGCACAGTCCTTGGCTGTGGCTACAACATGTGCGGTGGCAGTCTTCACTCCAGTAGATGCTTGTTTTAGTAGTGTCAAATTCTTTGAACTCCTATCAGCTCGAACCTGACTGGCAACAACGAGTTGTATCGTACTAGCGGCAATTTCTTGTGATGAAGCAATTAAATATTCAAAGCTTCCGCCCTGATTTGTAACTGCTTTGTCTGCACTCTCCCTATTTTGACAAAATTCAAATGTGCTACATTTTAGAAGAGGGTATTTTACATAAGTTCTCAAGTACATTTAAATGAAGAAATTAATTGTCAACATTTCCACACATTATTTTGATGAAACTTGAAAGTTAACGTATGCGACACAAAATTGAATTGAGATTTCATGAGACCAGAGCTCTGCAGCAGTGCTCTGCACTTACAATAAAAATTTGGCACCGATTCCGACAGATTTGGCAGCTGAGATGAGTCCTTCTGTCCACTGATTGTTTCTCTTGTAAAATTCTTTGACGGAAGCTGAGCCCTAAAAAGTTTTAGGGAGAACAAAACGAAATTTTATGCACGGATGACTTTAACAATAATTCATGGAAATTAGCCTCATAAGTTCTTAGAAGTTAAGACTCACTCGTCCTTGAGCAGCGATTTCAGACTGCATCCCTTTTGCTCTCTGCACGAGCATTCGGATGGAATTCATAAGAGCAGTACAGGAATCGATGAGTTTCTCATTTACTTCTAATTTGACACCCGTGTGTGAAGCTCGGGACTTGCTCAAAATTTCTTCCATTTTCTTTGATGCTTCCTCAATAGCTTGTTCCATGGCATGGAGCTCTTTATCCAGCACTTCAGCCGCATCTGCTTCGGGTGTTAATGAACTTCCCATACCTCTAGCTGTCTCCAACAATTTGTGAAGTCTCCCATACACCCCTTGGTATGCGACTTCCAACTACAGCATATATAAAAACAACAAATCGTATAAATACCTACATCATAAAACCGAGCATGCAGGTATATCTACATTGAACACATAACGCTAATTTAATTTAGATGTATTTTGTTTCTTCAGATTTTAGTACATCTTTGTGAAAAATCCCGTCCATTTACCTCCTCCTGCTTCCCTCTTCTCCTAAAAGCATCCATTAGTCCAAGCAACGAATTCCCCACGTTTCGACAATCGTTTAAAACATCTGTGAAGCACAAAATAAAATTCCAACAACTTTTGCCTAATTTAATAATTTCATTCAATTCTAAAATTACAGGTAAAGACATTTTCTTTCAACTATTCATGTATAATAATTCTTTTCCTTGTAACATACCGTCTCCCTTTTGAATATCCGCCGAAGTTCGTGACGTAGCACTGCCATGAACCATTAGTAAACAGTTACTGTGGGTAAATAGGGGAAGTTTCTCAAGAATTTCTTTGATTGCCACAAATTCCGAGAATCCTTTTTCTGTGCTAGAACGAAGGGAAGGAACAGAATCTTGAAGAATTGCTCCACAAAATATGATTAAATGGTCCAAAGAGCCGGTTCCTCCTTTTAGCATTGGATTATCTAAATCATCAAGTGTTTTCCGAATCACGCCGTCACTCTGGTCAATGCAAATATCTAATAAATAATTTATGTCAAATTCAAAAAAGATTAGTTTAGTGCCCCTTCGTAAAGTTTACTGATGGAAACCAACACAATATTTATAGTTCATTTCTTAAATGGCTCAGTTTGCAGGGATGAAATAAATCAAAAGACTTTACTCAAAAGCTCGTTGTAACGCTGGAACGATTCTTTCTCCATATTTTTCTGATTGTCACCAATTCTGACATGAAGAGCTTTGACTTGTTCTCGGAAATGCTCGTTAGTATCGTTTGTTTCGGATAGCTGATTCGCTACCTCTTCTAACCGTCCACTCAGACCTCTCATTTGCAAAGTTAAGTCCTGAAATAATAACAAAACAGAAAATAATACAAAGATGAAATGATTTTTACAAATCAACCCAATTAAATTAGACGAATTTCCCAGTTGTATCAAGTTATTTTCAGTGTACCTCATTGGATTTTTCCAAACTCTCCTTAGCGTCTTCTAGTGCTTTTAGCTGATTAGCTTTAAAATCCAGCTCTCGCTTTAAGCCTTCTTCCAGCTCTTCTTTTGTACTTTCCACAGTCTACAAGAAAACGACACGAAACGTTTTTATTCATGAAAGTCACAAGTTTACACAAAAGAGCTGAGCAAAAATTAAAATAGATGCAAAAATATGGCAATTTTACCTTGATTTGTGACTTCAGTAATAGCACTGTTTCATTCAAGTCAGTGCATTCCTTACTTTTTGTTAACAGCGATTCATTCAAATCACTTTCCAATGTTGCTTTTTCTCCATTGATTAACTGCAAGAAATTTCCGAAATAATCCAAAATTGATATAATTATAATTTAATATTGAAATGACATACTACTCCAACACTGTTATATTTTGTAAATAACACATACAATTTCGTTTTTACCTCAATCTGTGACTTTAGTTGCAGCATAGACTCATCTAATTTTTCACATAATTCTGTCTTTTCATTTATCTTTTCTAAAAGTTCAGTTTGTAGCTCCTCTTTCTCCTGTTTCACTTGCTAAGGATTTAAAAACAAAGGTAAAATATAAAATGAGCAAATTTAATATTCATAGACAACTCAAGTGAAGCTTAAATAATAAAAAATTATCTCCTAACCTCCAGTAGAACCCCAATTCCACTTTGACTCTGGACAGCCTTCCTAATGTCTACCAGTTCTTTTTCAACAGTTGCTTTCTGTGAAAAATATTTTGATATTTATTTAACTATTAAATTCAATTCAGTAAGGTTCAGTAAAGATACTGTGACTAAATTTAAAATTTATTTGTTGTAATCTTTGTCGTTTGCGATTTACTTTTCTTAATAGATCGATATGTTCTTCACGAAGATTGGAGTAAACATCTTTCATTTTCCCAAATTTTTCTTCCACCACTTTAATGTGTTCTGAAAAAAACAAAAATTAATACAATAAACATTACACATTTTTTCAAATTATAAGCGTTTGCAAAAGGATTCGCCACATACGACTTATTTGAAAACTATGACGCGACATTTGCAGACACCGGTAAATTTTGGTGAACACTGGTATACGTCTACGTGAAAGCTAATGTCCATAATGTCATTACTATTTCAAAAAACTTCAAAGTAATTGCTGCTAAAAAGTGAACATCAAAATAGTATGCAATACTTATTACATATGTATTTGTCACCCCAATTATTAATTTTCTCTATAAACCTTGGTATTTTTTAAAATAATATAAGAATAATGTACCATGAAAAAAAAACTAATTTACTATGTATGCTATTAATGCCCCACGTGTTGCTGCTGTTCCAACAACAGGTAATAAATTCTCTATTCTGTGTCATTCAACTATTTTACTCGTCCATGTATTCACCTTCCATTGATGCCTGAGTTCACTGCAACAAATCTAAATTTGTCTTACAATCGTGGCACCGTCTGTTTTTCAAATCAGTCTGGCTTTTCGATGCTTAAACTTCAGTTTCAGCGAAGCTGATATTAGATCTCCAATAAATAACTATAATTTGTATAGCATCGGCATTTAAAACTTGAACTACTTCGTTTAGAAAATAGCACAAAAACAGAACCTCGAATGTCTAACTTTGTAAACTCCACTTAGATGATTAGGAATATATTTCCCATTTAGCACTTTAAGCATTTACTACGTGCGAAACCTGAGCAAGAGGCATGCAAACAATTCTAAGACCAGTTTAATCAAATTTTATTTCAGCAATATATATTAAAATACAAAACTGAAACAACTGAAATTTTAAGAATCGAAGCATAATGTCAGATAGATAATAAAGAATCAGAAATGTTGATAAGATGGACGACAGATTACAATTCTACAGGTCTACAAATTATGTAAATACTAAAACCAAAATAATATTACTAACTTTCAGCTCTATCTAGTCGTTCAACTTGTTCTGGAGGTCCTTTACATTCATGCTTCTCTAATTCTTCTATATGTTTCTGTAGGCCAGAAAGCTGCACACTCTGAAAAACATACACATAAAATAGTTTAAGTACATAAATAAAATAGGCGCAGGTATTTCCTTCATTGAAAACATTAGACAGCCCTAGGAATCCTACTTTTTCCTGTAATTCAGCGCGGAGCTCCTGTTTTTCAAACTGTAGCTGCCGAATTTGGTTCCGCGCTTCCATCTGTAGTCTTTGAATTTCTGATTTCAGTCTTTCCACTTCTGCTCTCAGCTCCTCGATAATACGTTCCCTATAAAACAATAGTTGTGTTTAAAGTTGTGTACTACGTCACGAATACTTTAAGACTTTTGGGGCGGGGTGAGAAGAAGTAATAAAATTTCGTAAAAAGAAACTAATGCTTAATTGATATTAGTAAAGATTAATTACACACTTACTTTTCGAGAACCAAAGCCATAACGCTGGGATCAGGCGAACTTGACCCGTTTACGTCTTGAATGTCGACCAAATCAGAGGACGTGTCACTCTGATTATCCGTCACGTCTTTTTCTGAGTTGTAAACAGTTACTTTCCTTGTTTCATAATTTTCAAGGTCTGACTGTTGTAGGAAATTTGGTGGGTTCTAAAAACATTATTAAACCATTAAATGTAATGCGTAAATTCATGCATAAATATTATGGTGGCTATAACTATAAGGATATAAAAGATGCTATTAATTCTTACCTTTGGCAGATTCTGAATAGCAATCAAATTTTTAAAATACTGCAGACTCATGGTTTTATCATAAAATTGGTGTAAACCACGAAATACTTTTAGGAATCGGTCTCTATGGCCTCCAAGCAAATCAGCGGATAATTCTGCAAATAGTGTTAAGAAAATTTATCATTAATATTATTACGACGCATTCGAGTGCGATACACTTCACAGTTAAAGACATTTAAAAAAGTTTTAATGCATCAACATATATATTAGTATAGTCAATATTCCTTATCTAGCCATTCGTTTAAGTCATGTATGCGGATAAAAATGCGGATTAAATAAATTGTGATAAGTTATAAGCATTAGGCATATCACACAGAATGTAGAATCTTACAACTAATAGAACCTTGAACTTGAAATTAGCTTCACAATGTACTTAACTTCTACAGATATTAAACACTCCAAACTCTAGATTTATAACTTACTTGCATGAAGCCGAAATAGGATTTTTGTAACATAATCGTATAAAAGCATCGAGTCTTGAATGCATGGAATCAAAGGTTTCAGTCTACATTGGCCAGCGTTTGTCATTGAGTTACACCTGGATGAGTCCATAGTTTTGAAAACTGGGGAAAAATATTTTAATATGATAGTTTTTCAATAAAGTTGTTTGTTCAGTAAACATGTAAGGTTTAAAGCCTTACAAATGAAGCATCATTTTGTATATAATTTTTACTATATTCTTACTTTCATTTTGAAGTTCCAATATTCCGTCTAGATAGTCAAACATTTCAACGGACATCTGAAAACTAATAGACACGAAAATAACCAAATAATTTTAGTCCAGGCGAAGCAAACAGAAGTGACAGTAGCATGACAGTACTAGCAATTTTGAAAAAGTACAAAATATGCATGTAGTTAATAGAAGGAGTGATTCATAATGATTCTTACAATGCATCTTCACTATCCCCAGCACACTGGATTAATAGCTGGTCATCCATTTCCAAGTTTCCAGGTATTCTGTTGTTGCGCAAATGAAAATTAAGCTTTATATGAAGTAAATTGCAGTAGATCTTTATGAGACTGCCATAACCAGTCTTCAGGTGACTCTGTAAAAATAATTGTAACGCTATAATCTTCAAATTAATGCACTAAATTAATTAATTATTGCTTATAAATCTTACAAAACATTAAAAACGTATTTAGGGTCAAAGCTACTGTTCTTTTTACAAATACGTTACAGTTATGTATTTGCAATCACACACAATTATATTATTATTGGAAACATACCCAAAAACGACCGTGCTCTTGTAACATTGGCCTAAATCTCTGTGAGTCACGCAATACATTGTCATGCCCTTCACGTAACACCTGTGCAGGAAGACAATTAATTAGAAATATTGAATTAATTATGACGACTTAAGGAATTACTGAAACTTCCCATAGGAAACTTTAACTGTTGGGCATAGAATAAATTTGGATGCGATGAGACTATTGTATTAATTTTAATGTATATCGATATACAATAATTCATGAAGTAACCTTATGCAGCACGTGACAAAATTTCCAGCACACGATAGCATTTTCCCGAAGGGGTAATCGTAGGACACATTCCCAGAAAGTAGAAGCTCCTCTCTCTTGATAAGTCCCGATGATGGCACCTGAAGCAATAAAAGTGAAAATGAAAAATAAAATAAGGAATACTCCAAAACTGCTCTATGCTCGAAATGCTATACCTAATTATGCATACAATTTTATTATATAACGACTAACGATCAGTCGGATCAGTTATTATGTTCCACGTGGAATTTTATTTTAACGAGGTTGGACACATTTCCTTTTGGTACGAGAAGAAATCCAATTTCTTTCGCAGTACATTTTACTGTATAGTCTATATAGTTTATACCATTATTATCCTAATGCTAATGAATGAAATTCATTAGTAAGGTTCACTACTAAATAGTACGTATCGCATGTGAACAACATATTATGTCATCAAACATATGCACACTTCAAGTTTCGATTAGCGCTTTAATTTATACGTTAATACCTACACAGAGTAAGTAACGGTAGTTCTACTTCCTCTGTAGTTGTAGGTAGTCAGATAATACAAATTACAATACAAATTACAATACAATTAGAAAAAAAACATAATGCAGTGTGCATACAACGGGCGGATGTATAGAAAGGAACACAAGCTCCGTTTGTCATTAAGGTTTACAGTTTTTCGGTGGTCGACATTATTTTACAACGACAACCAACATTCAATTGCATTTTGTATCTTGCAATTTTACGTCCGTTTTGCTTGTTTAACATGTAAGCATTTTGCTTCTCTCGTTGGACAATAAACTAGAATTCTAGTTGCTCTAGAACAAAAGTTCTTTAAGCTTGAAATGAGTTTGAGTCACATACGAGTCACAACTGAAACTGACTTCTCTTGCAACTTACAAAGAACGAAAATGTTGTTTCGTTGCTCGATGTAGCTATCGAAAGGAGAAACACCTTAATAACCTTAAACATTACCTACGGATCAGTCATCAGTCTTGGTTTTTAAACATAAATGACGCGACTGCGACGAGATAATTATTACTCTTGAAATTAATATTGATGCCTACTACAAAGAGGACCTCGCATATTCACAATATAACACCTTTTGTAATGAATTGGTAATTCCTGGTTCATTGCGTATGAAATTACGTATTTCTTCACGTGAAAAGTCAGTGGACACAGCCATATGACTCAGTGTTTCCCTCTAATTGTTAATCAATATTTGAAAATACTTCTGAGTATTTACTTCTGAGTACATACTTCTGATCACAGAGTAAATGGACGTTTAAGATTGATACAGTATACATTAATTATATTCGTATGTCCGTATCTATATACCTATTTATATGGCTGCTGTCACTGTAGCTCCTACGTATTTTTTTCTGTACATATCTATTACAATCCTTACATTTTATAAAGATTATAGATATACATATTTTCTTCTCCACACTTAAAACATACTTTGGACCTTCAACAACCATGTGTAATTAATTATATGTATTTTTCCAAAACTCTTACTTCGAACATGTTTCTCCTTTACAGCTGTCTCTTGGGTATTAATGGCCTTCTGCAAGCATGTGGCCTGAAAATAAACACAAATTTAAACTCATTTATTTAAGAGCCACAATAATCATAATATTATTAAAGTGCGAGAGTTTACAGAACATTAAACGAGTTACAGTATTTAGTTAAGCAGCAAGCACAGAATTATATATGCTTAAGCAGGGCGACACTATAGTATATACCTAAAATGTAAATTTGCAAGTCACAAAAATGCAGGTCGAAGCGAATAATAAGTAAATTGATGAATGGTGACGAAAAATTCAGTAAACGAGTAAATAATAATGTGAAATATTTTCTACCATTGAAATCGGAGGAACATCTTCACGTTTCAAGTACTGCCGTTGCAAGGTGCCCATGCGACTACTCACGCTACCCCGACTACTGGTAGGACTACCAATCATGGTTTTGAAAATACTATATAATTTATTCTTTTATGGGCAGAATATTTGTTTTAAAAAACCGAAAGGAAGATGTTAAGCTTAAATCTAAAAGTGTATAAGAAAAACGGAAAAAAAGAAAAAAATGAACTAAACTCCAAAATGAGTACAAGCCAAATGGTTAACTCCGAAGTGCTAACGTATTGACTACAGCGTAGCAAAAAATAAAATGCAAAATAGGACAATGGTGGGAACCACGTATCATTCATCGACATAAGTATAATAAAAATGATAAGGTTGACTCTACGTTAAGTACGCGGGTTATGAACCAAAAGGATATAACACCAAATTATCTGTAGTCCTCGAACTGATAATACCAGAAAAAAAAAGAATCCATCTGCAACTTTAATCTTTATCTTATCACTGTATTAATGCGCTTCCCATTTTTTACACACTCATTAAAATAGAACAAAAAGTTGTAAGTGTATAACTGACAAATATTATTTTATGGTATACACAAAATCTATATATATATGATACAGCGTAAGTTCAAGTGATCTGTACTTGTATACTTATACAATTATGTATGTGCTACGATAAGAATTAACTCACGTAGTAGGGCTTAAGTCACAATGCTCTTTCCGTTTTGATAACACCCAAAATAATTTACTATATTAGACTCGCTATGTATACACATTATTATTACATAATAATATTACTTGATCAGTTTGATCACGTACAAGCCGACAACATTACTTGTAATCTTTCACTGCACAGATTGAGTTTGCTGGCATCACTCATCGTCACTTGTCGACAACCAAGCAAAAGAATTTACAATTTTATACAAACTAAAAGTACAATAAACAATTACACAGTACATCGCACCCTAGCTGTACAGCCAAGCTATGATTTTGTTGCTACGAAAATTGTAATTTACTTCTTTTTACCAGACTCAATATTTACGTTGCACACTGATATTACAAAATTTAATGTAAACTACTTGATAGCAGAGGGTGAATACAGCTAAAACTGCAACTGACTGGTAAGCTAAGAGTAAAGCTATCAAAAATATACAATTTAACTATCGAGGCAGGGTCATGTAAAGCAAATAAAATTACTACTGTGAGAATAAACTGGAAACAAAGAAAACTTACTTGTCCTTTTTCGAAATTTTCTCGCTCTAATTCCAAACTGTTTTTCTTGGTATTAAATTTTGGCAGTTGAAGCGACATAATTATGCAATCATAGGTACAGCTTCGGAGATGAAATTCAAAATGAGATGACACCACAGTCAACAGTAGAAAATGAGAGTGTCAGCAATTGTAGTTATATAGCACAAACACAGATTTCAAACAATAATATTTACAAAGATAATAACAAATCGACGAATAAATTTGTTCTAGGGTGGCGGTGGCAGTGCTTCAACATAGACGATTGTCTAATAAACTATCGTAAGTTCGAAGAAGCTATCAATGCAAGTTACATGTATGTATTTTAAAACTTGAGTAATTTGTTTGCATTAAAGTGTTACCAGTAGTGGCATATTAAAATACTAAAAATATCAAAGTTCCAAAATTGATTCAAACTATAAGTATAAAAGCTAGTTTCAAATATAATTATATATAAACGTAGACATACTTATAATTAGAAAGCAAATCATATATAATACCAAAAATATATCAGCCTACCGTTTGCTCACTAATAATACCAATACCTAATCTGAATGTAGGTAAATATTTAGCCCAAACTATAAATGGATATGTCCGCAAATTCACTATCAGTAATTTTACATTTTTTAAAATAAAATTAAGTTGATTCAACTCAAACAAAGCGACATATCTTTGGGGCAGTAAAACGAAAATACTGGTTGTACTCAAGTATAATGATATTGTACAGGTATTCAATCTAAAAGGAAAGAATTGCACTTTGTACCGAGGCCTCTCACCAAAGTCTTTATAGTTGCTTCAAAAATATACAAAATAAACACTGGAACTTTGGAATAAATGCTTATTTCAAGACGGAATTTTGTCGTTGTTTGATGTTAATATTAAAAAATCCATATATTTTTATTTTGTACAGCAATGGTTGTTGCAATCGAATTCATTCGTGAACTAATTCAAAATGTCTTTGATTAACATTATTTATTTGATAAAATTTCTACTTTGTATTTTGGTGCACTTTAAATCCCCATATTTAATTAGCCTGTTTTTTTAAATTCACTCACTTTAGTAATTCTTTTATTTAGACTAATTTTATCACGAACTCTTCTATGTCTTGTACTACCAACAATTAACATCTCGAATACTTTAACCGTTCCAGTTATTTGAAAACAATTCAACAATCAGCACACACAAAAAAACAATCACTTTGGATTCGGATTCCGATCGATGCGTATTTCATAACTTTTTCTATTTTTTTTTTCTTTCTTTATGTCCAGATCCTTCGATGAGTTTTACTTCAAAACTTGGGAAAATTCTTATTGTCTTTTAGATTTTAGAAAGAGTTCTCAGATCTAAATCAACAAGTAAACATACAAAAACATATAAATCAATATTTAATTTCTTTTCTTGCATTTAAGTAAGTACACTTGTACATCGATATCGAAATCGATCTACTATCAACTTCCGTTTACACAGTAATAGGTAAACAAAAGTATGAAAGATGAACACATAATTATATAATATTTTGAAAAGCACAACACATGTCATACGTCATACATCATACGCATCAACCGGGTAAATAAACAGCTCAAACACATTTGTCCTGTCATAACTGTCATTGTCAACCGTCATTGGCATTTGCCGACAGATTATGTAAGTATACTCTAAAGCATATAATATATGCATTAGACATAACAAAAATAATAGCAATGACTCAAGAAACTACTAAATCTAGTGACGAATATTCTTATACAATTAACCATATCAAATTGTAAGGATAATGTCATAACCCCATTAAAATTCAGCATTCATGGCTTACTTACCAGTAAAAAAAACTTTTTAAAAAACTGCGTGATCCGTAGCAGATTCGTTCCGCCATCCGCGGGTCCGTGAATTGTGAATGCTTCCGAAACCTGCACCTGGCACCTGGCACTAGGAAATGGACTTGACTGGTTCTGGTTCTGGTGATTTGAATTTCAATCAACTAATTGTCTTCTCTGACAGTCAACTAATAATGTAAAGTAAAATACAAAAATGCAAACATAAATATCTAGTAGTTGCTTTGAAGTTTGAAGTAAAACACGCTGTGAAATGAAGCACACTTTTACACAAAGACTCATAAAAATGCACGGTGTAGGATCGATGTGCGAAGGCTACAAGAACAAGACATTATTAACAGAATACAAGTCACACAGGGAGTACTCACTCATCATCACCTCACTCAAAAGACGACAACACATATTGCTCAACAACAATCTCTGTCGATATTTACAATTACAATGAAAGACAAAATACCAAGCCAAACACCCACACACACACAGCACACACAGAGAGAGAGAGACAGGTGACAGGGAGACACCGTGAGTCAAAGGTAAGGTGAGGAAATCATCTGTTGAATTCCCATTCTCCACATTTTCCCCACATTAACATTTAAATAAAAAATAATACCTTTTGTTATCCCAACTCGTTGAAGAAACCAGGAGGACTACTACTACACTATATAGATTATATATAACTCGTTCCTTTCGTCGGTATCGGATCTTGGTTTTCTGCTCTTGATGTGATGATGTGATTTATCTTATAATATTAAGTTCTAAACACCAAAACAAAACCTCAAATACCAACACCAACACCAACCAAGTGTGTAAAACTATCTACACTATCGAGTAATAAATCTAAATTTTTTAATCGTTTTTCTTCATAGTAGTTTGCAATCTTGTTAACACTTTGAGCTTGTCAGTCCTAAACTGAGACTACTACATAATAAATACTTATGGCTCGGCTCCGTTTCCTTCCTTAGTACATGCTAATTTTATTTTCTTGAGAGATATGACTTTTGTTGGGCTCCTCTATATTGGTTTGGTTTGGTTTGGTCCCCCTGCCCTAAGTGCCCTGTGCCTGCCTGCCTGGTTGGTCTCGATCTCGATCCTCGTTTTGATTGCAATTACGATTACGATTAGGATTGTGATTGTGTGTGTTCGTTTTTAATTCGAAATGTACCTACCCAAGTTCCACTTCCACACTTCCACTCCACTTCTGGTTCTGGGTCTCTTTCTGCTCTACAACTCTACTGTACTACTCTTCTGCCTCCTGCCAAATCCCCAAGCCGACAGCCGACAGCCGACAGAACGGAGTCAATAGTAATGTGTGTGGTGGAGCATCCTTAGTATCTCTGTACTGTATGGTAAGTACATGCCTATATGCAGATGTATTTAGAGGAGGAAGGAAATCTTCTCATGAATTCATGATTCCTTGTACTTCCCGTCAAAGTTTTTTTTGTTGCCCATTAGACACATTAGGAAAAACTGACTCACTCACATTTTAACTCGCTCATCTCAAAAAAGTCTGTCCGTCTGTTCTGTTCTGTTCCAACTTCCAATGTCAGTGTGTAAAGTAAATGAAAAGAAGAAGAAAAAAAACTCGGTATTTGCCATTCATACTTACGATACTCATATAAAATACAAAATACAACTGGTTACAACTTTACTATCTGTGTATAGCTCATTCCATAACGTGACGTCCCTTCCCTACTACTAAACTCAAAGCTAAATATGCTAAAAACTTTAAACATAATAATAAAGGAGAGAGAGAGGTACTAGGGAGAGTACATCATCATCAGATACAGCGAAAAGAGTTACTTATTGCGGCTGTTGAAATGTTTCCATCTATTTATTACTTTACTTCCAGTCCAAGTGCACTCCACAATCCCAATCTCCAATGCAATGTAAGTAATGTAAAAGCGTAATAGTAATAGTAGAGTCAGACGTCAGACTTTTTTTTGTGGATGTACTTAATGTAGTGAATGTACCACAGGAGTGGAGGGGCATACCATGACCATAATAATAATAATAGTAATAATAATCATAATATGAATGTATGAATGCGGAATGTAGGCACTTACTTGTGTAGTAAAGTCATATTATTATGTATTATATGTACCTACTACGTTTAGATTTGCTTCCATTTCCATTTTTTTTTCATTCTATATTATATAGCATATCGTCTGTGAAGAACCAAAATGACCCATATCAATTTTTAGCTAAAAACAATATCCACTATCGACAAAAATACTGAAATGTGTCTTGTAAGCATTTAAATAGAACATTATGCAATTTTCAAAACTATGTAAATCGAGCATTTTACACTTTTCAAAAACATGTAAATAGAACATTTTAGTTTTTTAAAACATGTAAATCGGACATTTTGCAATTTTCAAAAACATGCAAATAGAACATTTTGCACTTTTCAAAAAACATGTAAATAGAACATTTTGCATTTTTCAAAAACATGTAAATAGGACATTTTACATTGTTGAAAAACATGTAAATAGAGCATGTTACAATTTTCAAAAACCCTTAATTAACATTTTACGTTTGTTTCTTAGTTTGTATTTATGACACAGCTCATTTTGATTGTAGTTTAAATTGGATATGGGTCATTTTGGTTCTTCACAAACGATATATACAAAAGGCGAGAGAGGGGAATAAGAAAGAATAACTTAGTCTTGGTCATATACTTACCTACAGGGGAAGTTAAGTAGGCATATATACCGGCACCAGTGCCAGTCAAGAGAACCGAGAACTGTAGTTGAAGCAATAGTAGAATGGAATATACACACAATCTTTCCACTCACGAACACGTCTCCTCCATCCACTATGAATTTACTACTTTTGTCTAACACTAAACTAAAACTTCCTTCAAGGCATATTTGGCTTGGAATTTTTATTTATATAAAGCACAAGCTCAGAGAGTCTCTCTCATACATTGGGATTGGGCTGTAGTACAAGAACGGGATGACGGGATGAGATGAGATGCCCTGTCTGTCATACCAAAAATATAACCTATTATTCTGACTCGTCGAGTCTAACTGAATGTGATAATACAAATCCATGCAGCACGAAGCCGGAGCCTGTAGCTCATCTGCAGTATCTGCACTATAGGAAATTGTGGAACACATTTACAGTAATTGCATGATCACTTCTTATTATTGTTGTTACCATCAGTCCGATTACAACTACAACTAAAGCTATGACACTACTACTACACTACTACATACTACTAACACAGTCAAGACATAAATCGCTGGAAGTATAATCATTATTTTATTCCATCCAAATATTTCAAATGATCCAATCCAACAACGCGCAATCCAATGCTCCTCACACCATTAACCATTACCATTACCATTAAAATGCATTCCTATAAAATTTGTTTAAATATTTACCTTTTTATGAATATTGCAGAATCGTGCGGCTCTGCTTTCATAATTCTAACTTATGGAGCTGAAAAAAACGACTATATCGTCTGTAACGAACCAAAATGAGCCATATCCATTTTTAGTTTCGAACAAAATGCACTATCTCCAGAAAAAATTAAAATAACACGTTCATGAAAGCATGTAACTATTGAACCTTGTAAATTTTTCAAAAGACAAATAAATAGAATATTGCGCACTTTTCAAAAAACGTGTAAATAGAACATTTTACACATTTTAAAAACATGTAAATACAACATTTTACACTTTTCAAAAACTTGTAGTTAAAAAATTTTGAGCTTTGCAAAAACATGTAAATACAACATTTTACACTTTTCAAAAACATGTAAATAGAACATTTTACATTTTTCAAAAACGTGTAGTTAGAAAATTTTGAGCTTTTCAAAAACTCTTAATTATCATTTATACATGTTTTTAATTTCGTTTTTATGACATAGTTCATTTTGATTGTAGCTAAAATTGGAAATGGGTAGTTTTGGTTCTTCACAGACGATATGTACCTACCTACCCTATGCTCAATTCAATGGTGCGTACCAACCCACGAGATTTTTTCCTTTCCGCAGACTACTTTCTACAGTAGAAAATGGAAATAATTTAATTGTGTTAGTTTTTCTCCTGAAAATGACTCAGCTTTGATTATGTCATATTTTGTAGACTTTATTTTTCCTTATTTACATAATACCAAACTACAGAGCTGAACTTGTTGTTCTTGGTTCTTAACATTGAGACTTGGGACATGAATTAGTTACAAGTTAAATTATACTATAGGATAGGCGCATGCACTCTTGGAAAAACATGACTAGAATCGATATCGGTTAAAAATTAGTCAGTTTAAATGGTTACCCATATTATACCAAAACAAATTATTACACCACACGTCCGTCCACTTTTACTTTTTTTTACTGAGTTGACATTGATATTGATTGATACTGGATATATAAGGCATATGGTTTAGTGCAGAGAGTGTATGGACGTGTGGTTATTTACTATTACAAAATTGCAATTACGGTTTAATGCTCACTGCCCATAAGCATTTGAAATTGAAAAGCACGCTCTTTTGTTTCCTAGTACATGAAACCCAGTTTTTCCTTTCAGCCTTATGGCACACATGATTAATGTTTATATACGCAATCATTGCTACGGGGAATTTGGTAAATGGGAAAAGCGAGTCACCGTCACCGCCACCGCACACTTATTATGTGGATATATGCTCGTAACTATTATAAGGTGACTTCCTATAATATTACACCAGTATAGTATTTTTGAACACCCATATTTCTATTTCCAATGTCATTTAAATCTACACGTTTTTCTCTGCGTAATTATGCGTCCACTGTACTGGAACTCACGTAGCCGTAACTGTATACACTTTTAAATCACACTTTCATCTTCTATTTCATCCCCCAAAAAATAACACGCAGATGCTCACAATTGATTGCGTATCGTCAGAATCACAGACATAATACGTCAGCATCCCTGTCAAAAATACAATGAAATAATATACACACACAGGGATTTCATTTTTACTTTTTTTGAATGTACAATTTATTATTACAATAATTTTGTAAAGGATCATATTGTGAGGATTATGATTGTGCTCCTGAGTTATTTTGACGTAATAAGGAAATACATAGAGGTAGTAGTAGTATATGATCCGTGATGTGATTTGAAAGGTATAATAGACACACAGTATACGGACAGGTTTTTTTTTCTTTGTGGTTTGAAATTGAAAATGAGAATAGAATACAGAAACGAAGCGTGTAAAAGTGGAGTACAAGTACATATGTACATAATGAGTGCAGCGGACTTTTTTTTGCTTTGGCAGAGGAGTTTATTATGAAGCTGCAGAAGTGGAAACTAAACCATTTTCTACTTGAAGTGCTGTTTTAGTTTTAGTAATTTCATGGTTCTATAACTAAACTTCTACTAGATATTATTATACGATGTTACAGTAGAATATTTTACATTGTGCAAAGCTTGGATTCTTTTGGGGTTGGGTTTTTATGTACTGTCTAATTTAACTGTTTTGTCATTCCTATCTCATCCACTAAACACACTCTTTAAGTAAGTTATTACTACCTCTAGGGACTTAATAAGGTACCTACGTAAATTCCGTCTTAAGTATACGACGTAATGTAAGAGTTAAATATTCTACTCCAATACATACATAGCTACAGTAATAGAATGGCCATTGAAACTGTAACGTGTGCGTAAGTAAGGATTAATAATTGCAATATGTGCTAATGATATACTTCCTCAAGCGCGGACCCAAGGGAGGGGACGGGGGGGGGCTAAAATGCTTAAGCCCCCACCATGAGCCAGGCTTTAAGATAGGAGAATTTAATTCAAAATTATGTACTATGAACCCCCCTATGAAAATAGTCTACATCCGCCACTGTACTTCCTCTTGGTAGAGTAACTCTAACTGGGAGGGCAAGGAATTAATGAGTAGTAAGAGATAAGGGCATACCAACAGCTTATAATTATCTATACATCATAGAATTAGAGTCAGAGTAATAACCATTTCAGAGACAGAACCAAAGAAGGGAAAATAAAACACGGAAAACAAGTTTACATAGTCCATTTACCAATCTTGGCTTACGCACGTAATGTTCCGAGTGTTGTTAGCGAAAGAATTCTAAAAGAATACAGTACACGTATATAATATGTAAGTGCATATAAGCTAGGATTAAATGAAAGCTACCACATGATGTAGCAGTTAAAATAAATATGTGGAAAAATTTTGTATGAAAACATTAAACGATTACTGTGGTAAGGTAAGTATACTACTGAAGACCGTCGTATAGCAATGAAATATGAGAACCAGTATCTAGTATCTAGTATCTTCTGTTTGTCTGTTCTTGATTGATAGTGCACCTAAATAAAGCATGCGGTTATCCTATTTGACGTTTAAAGTGTCAGACGCTCTAGAATCTATAGAAATACTTCCCTTGTTTTTTTTATGATTTAAATTTAATTAAAAGGAGGATTTAACCTTTGGTTTATTTTTCATAGAGGATACGCAGAGACGCAGGTGAACCAAATGCACTTCTGACAAAGGTACTTAAGTGATTATAAAAATATAGTTGCCTATGAGGAGTTTGACCCTTATTCAGTTATTCTATAACAGGCATAAACAGCAGGTCAAAAAATATAAAACTGAATTTAGGAAACAATTTCTTGACAAGATCGACCAATGACCTTTTCGCTGTTGAATAAACATCGTCTGTCAAGAACCAAAATGACCCATATCCAATTTAAGGTAGAATCAAAATGAATGTCCTAAAAAAATTGAGAAACATGAGTAAAATGTTAATTAAGGGTTTTTGAAAAGCGTAAAATGTTCCACTTAAGTAGATGGTTTTGAAAAGTGTAAAATGTTGTATTTACAAGTTTTTGAAAAATTGAATTATGTACAAGTCTTTGAAAAGTGTAAAATGTTCTATTTACATATTTTTGAAAAGTGTAAAATATTGTATTTACACGTTTTTGAAAAATTGCAAAATGTTTAAATTACACGTTTTTGAAAAGTGTAAAATGTGTTGTTACAAGTTTTTGAAAAACTGCAAAATGTTTAAATTACACGTTTTTTAAAAGTTTAAAATGTTCTATTTAAATGCATTATTTTTGTCGATAGTGGATATTGTTTTTAGCTACAAATGGGTAGGGTCTTTTTGGCTCTTCACAGACGATATATGAACATTAGAGTATCAAAGGTGGCTTCCCTAAATGGGCACCATCACTTTATGACACATCAGTTGCCTTTTGAAACATCCACTAAATTAGCACTACCATTGCATTGTAGCTACTAACTGGTCAACAGTCAACATTTAATTTATCGTTTCTTGATGGTTAAATTAAAGCTCTCCCAGCAACTGGAGTGGGTCCTGTGGAGCTATGATTTAAACAGATCTAATTTATAAAAAAAATTACCTTGAATAGCTACTACGCAAATGCAAAGTGTGCATGACAGTCAAAGTAAACTGAGCTGCTAATGAAAGTAAGTAATACATAAGTAGTAATGATTAACTGTTAAAATGAACATTCTTTGTTACACTTCAATTCCGAATACACTTTATTTGCTTCCATTTCCTTCGAATGACTACAAACAAAATGATTTTTGTAACCTACAATGCTTAGATTGCAGTATAAATGGCAATAGTTTATGATCTTTATGTACATGGATATTTAAATGACAAAATCATGCATCTCTTTTGTCTGGTCACATCGATATTGTTTTTAGTAATTTTAGTTACAATCTTTCTACACACATGAATTAAAATGTGAACTTCACTTCCTTTGTAGTTTTCAAAAGTAACTCGTTCTTCTTGGCGGTCCACATCGAAGATACTTCTTCTTCTTCTTCTAGGCTTGATATCGAAACCCGATATAATAATGTATCCAATATTGTTGATAAACGTTGTAGAAAAGTAGAATATTACAATCAGAGCGCTATATATTCGATTATTATACGAGTGAAGAAATATTATCAGCAAAAAATTTAAGCAGTTTATCTTTGTCTTGCTGACTTCGATAGATTGCCTGTGTATGAAGACTATTCATGTTAAACATTCACAGATATATATTAATATAGTAGATATTACTAACTGGCATATCTCAGCTTGTACAACCAGTTGCTAACTAGTAAAGCCGCTTCAGACTAATCGTTCAACTTTAGTCATAATTATTTAATCCTATGTATAATTATTATTTTGAAGATTATTTGTCTGACACTTACGAACAATTTTAAGAATTAATAAAACAAGGCTAGTGGTTTATAATGTATATATTAGTATAGGTATCATGATTTTCTCAAAATATTTGTTTTCTTAAATAAGCGTAGCGATTCTGGGAATCCAGATCAGATTAATACAGTATCACTACTTATAGGCAATTTTAAAAGGTGCTTTACATGCTGTGCTGTAACTGTGCATCACCATCTATATAAAATAATAGCAGACTTTTAAATGCTTTCGCTGTTCATCATTACACGTGAAAGGAATATGCCTTCAATGTTAGCACGCAAAAAAACTATACACAGTCTAGCATTATATTAAAGGGGTACTACGAGTTATCTAACGAAGCGTAAAAAACAATCTAAAAACATTAACGAGTGGTAACGAGAAATATACACTAGTTTAAAATACATATATACACTTAACACATTAGTAATTTTTATTTTCAAAATCTGAGTTTAATATGTATATCCACTATTCACTACAGAATCTTGTATTTTCTTTGTTGGTTTGGATTTCCAACAATTTAAAAAATATTTTTACGATCACAGGCATGTACAGATAGATTTATTATGTAGGATGTAAACATTATCAATTATACCGTCGGACCGGTGTAACCGACCATAACGAGTTCGTTTGTTCGGTTCGAATACTACATTCTAAAATACTAACTTTAATTGAAATCAAAACTTTGCATGAAAAATAGTAGTTTCATTTTTATGCACACGCACTCCTATGTTACAAACAAAACTCCTCTGTGAGAATAAGAGGTAAAGAGTATTAACTTCGTGTTCCGTGTACGGATTTTTACATAATATAGGATATAACAATTCAACTAGAATTAAAATCTTAACTACCTGCGTAAACAATAAAGTATTATTACTCTTTGAGAACCTGGGCATAGAAATTATAGGGCGAGTAATTTGATATTTCATGTACGGATAAAATATTGTCCGAAATATTTTAACTACTCTAATTAAATTAATATGTAATTATATTTAAGAGATAAAACCTGTAGCTATTTTCCTTGAAGCTCAACAAGTAAGTGAGAGGCCAAATATTTAACAACTAATAAAACTGATTTCGCCAGTGATCTATAAATAAAAAAACAAAAATGTAAAACGTAGCAAACTGCTTTAATTAGATTAATAATACGACATTGTTTTGCGGCAAAGTAAACTAAAAAATATGAACACGGAGAAAAATAGTTACAGAAAAATCATTCGTTGACAAGTAAACTCCAATGATAAAAGTCATTGCTATCAATCTCAACTTCACCACAAGGGCTTGCAATGTTCGGTTCAGCGAAAGATACCCTACAGTCATCTGCTAGACTGGATACAGCAGTCGTTGTGCATGAACATGGGTATTTACAGTTGCAAGCATTTGGAGGCGATACATCCGTTGAGTTTTCAGTATAAATAGGGCGATTTCTATTCGTATTCGTGTTGGAGTTGGCGATGGTCGGTTCTTCATTATTATTGTTCACCGAAATCTTCACGTTGTTGTTTCCAACTGTCGAACTGGATGAGTTAAGTCGAGGATTATGAGCGCTTGAAATAATTGCCACAGCTACGTCTGAAAGAAAAAGTTGCCGAAAAGAGTCTGGAATATAAATGCCTTTGTTAGTAAAATAATTGTGCTCTCCATTTGTCTTTGAACTTGTTTGACGACATTTGGGACCATCAGGTAGGGTATTGGTTTCATATGCGGACGGTATGGGTTCTAGCAGTTTCGAAAGCAAAACAGTCCAAGCTCGGATGATTCGAGAAACCGTTGGCTGAGAAACATAAAACATATGACCAAGAACTTTTTCTGGAAGACGTCGCTTAAGTCGGACTAAGGTCATAAATAATTCATCTATACGAGTCAGCGAACGTCCAGTTATGGGTCGCCGTTTTTGCTCTTCTGCCGTATCACGAGTAGTTGAACCAGATTCTTCCTTAGAATGACTACTACCATTCGAGGTCTGAGTTTCCAGCTGCTGCTGATTTCGGATCAAATCTGCGACACCATGCATTATATCCGTCACTTTTAATTTTTCCACATGGCTTTCCAAGGAGTTGAAGAACGCTTCGTAGTGAGAGTATGTGGGAAACCCCGTGTAGTACTCAATATCTTTGTCGGAATCACAAAATCTTTCCACCGAAAACTTCCCAAAATATTTATCACTGTTTTTAGGCTTCTTGGTAATTCCCACCAATTTTTTTCTCGGGACTGTTCCCTTTTTACTTCCTGATTTATTCGACTGTTTCGACGCAGCAACTTGGTCCCGTTTAGCAGAATCATCTCGGCCTGAAAATTATACATAATTTTTTAGCTTTGGTTAGTATTCAATATTAGAATCTCAATTTATTAACCAATTCGAAATTTAAATTCTAAATAGCTATACTACAGGTACGAGTAGTACGACTGATTTCTAGTACATAATTTTGCGTTTTTTCGAAGTTATATCTCTTAAAATGTGTCGTTCAATATTATAACGTTGCTAATTTTACATTACAGGTAAATGGAATATTAATAAAAAACATTAAGCAACATAGCTGATAAAACTCCCTAATAATTCGTTTCATGAGTGCTTCTCGCCCTCATGCCATAGAGGCATAGCCATATAAATGGTACAGTGAGACAGCGTTAGTGAGATTAACACTATTGCTAATATTTATAGCAATCAGAATCGAATCAGATAAAGAGAGGTTCAAGTTATTTTTCAAAATAAATAGAAGAAACTATTGGAAAAAATTTAATGACTTACGACTGTTAACGTCTTTATCCAAAATTTTCGTTTTAGAAATCAACAGATTGTCTGGTATATCAATAATAGGCGTATGACTCGAAAATTCACCCACTGGGAGCCTTAACTCATCCCCATCCAGCGTTAAATCAATTGAGCTCGTTAAAAGTGATGACCTTAAGTCGCAGGCCAACTTTTCTATTTCAGATGCGGATGGTGTTCTCAATGTATTTTGTTGTGTAGTAACAGCCACTTTAAACTTTCTTTGCTTTGATGATTGTAAGCTCATTTCACTTGCGGAACTAATTAGCGCGTCTTCAAGAAGAATTGGATTTTCCAAAAGAGATTTCTGAGCAGGGGAGCTTAGTAAATGAGATGATAAACCTTCACTTGACTCTAATTCGCTTGAGCCAATATGAATATTCTTCAAATTGAGGTTCATGTCGGCCTCCCCACAGTCAAGAGACACAGCCTGAATGCTCTGTAGCAATTCCTGTTCTTCAATCGACATCAACTTTAAATCTTCAACTTGAATCTGGTCGCTGACAGGAAGGCACGAGGGTGAACTTCGACTTCCACGATTTGCTGCGGATGCAATATTTAATTCTAAACTACCGTCACGGTTACTTACAGCAAGCTCAGACTCCAAATCTAATGAGTTAGAGCGTGTCAGGTCGAGAAATGTGGACAGACTCATTTCTCCTAAAGAATCGTCGAGAGTTGACTCATCGAGAACCCCATTGAAGGTGCATGATCCTTTCTTTTGCTTGCTTTTCGAAGTTCTTGCAAACGCAGTACGATTCCATTTCCGACGTTTGCGCTTCGTCTGGTCTTGCTTATCATCGTTACTAACATCGGAATTGACTTCGTCAGGCTGTGCTTGAGCACTATCAGGCTGCTCAATTAAGCCACAGACTGCCTCCACAGACACAGAATTTAATAGATTAAGTATCATTTGGTCATTCGATGACGTCGCTGATTCGACAAGGAGATTTTTATCGCCCGACTCTTCTTTTAATTGAATTGACTGAACACTCGCCGTAGTGTTTTCAAGTTGGTCATCAGGTGTTATATTAGAATTCGTGACAACTGTTGCAGTACTTTTAGTTTTATTCACTATTTGAGACTTAGCAGCTTCTATTGGGCTTTGGACGACCAATGGAGAATTTTTGCGAGGAAATACAGAGGGTACTGCATCTGAAATGATTTTTAACTCAATTTAAAATTATATGAAAGCCTAAAATTACAAAGGTATAAGTACTCAGCCCCCAAATTAATAATCATTATATACTTACTGGAATTAAGTCGAGCACGTTTTTTTGAATCCATCGAATATTCCTTGATTCTAAAATGTCTTGAACAAACACGTGTGTAGCCTTGAACAATCTTAAATGATTCTGGCCGATCTACATGAGGCAGTATAGCTTGTATCCATTTTTCCCGATGAGGATCTTTGAGGGGAAAACAATGGTATGACAAACCTTTGGCCTCTGCCACTCTCACATTCATTTTACAGGACGATATACAGCATCTGTGAACCATTGTGATCTTATTTCCTTTTTCGATGTCGATGACACTAGCAGCGTGACCGAGAACAAATTAAAATATAAACTGAAAAAAACGAAAGATACATTTTATTGAGAAGTTGAGATTAAGAGTTCGCGTCGCAGTTACAACACATTTTAAAGGAACGGATCTTTCGATGGTGATGTTGAGAATGTGATGAATTTAAGTAATCATCGTCTTTGTGATCAGGCTTTGTTTGTCTTTCTTTCTTTCTTGCTATACTGTTGCAGCAGTATTATTATTAATTCAAAAAGTACTATCTATGTACTCCGTTCTTCTCGAGTTTCAAGATTTTGACAACCAATTTCTCATAGGTGTTTAATTAACTCAAGGAATTCGTACCACTACACTAATACCGCCGTCTGAAATGAGTGCTATTTGATTAATTATGATAAGCAAATTAACTTTCTTGACAACGTTCAAAGAATTTTAACTGTAACACTCAATACACTCCACACTTTGCTCACGGAGAGATCTTGCATTTAGCCGCCAAAGATGCAATTGATGTCAGCTCCTGTCGGTGGAGTGCGATGTGCTTTTACGTTTTTGCTTTGCGTCATCAAATCTACATATATCCAGTGAGAGCCAAACTAGAAAACTAGACACACATTAAGGTATACTCCATTCCCATATGTAGCAATGCAGCCTTCAAAATCAACAGACAGACGTAAAGAGTCATCCACATCCATTGCGTCTCGCTAGTCACCAGTCAGTCCACTGTGGAAAATAATACAAAAAAAAATATTCGTAGTAGCAGTGCAGTACAGTGGATTTTGAGTTGATCTCATGGACCATACATACCAGGCTTCACACAACGCAGCCACACGTAGTTGATATTATTTTAGACATTAAAACAACGCACATTGCACTCCTACAGACTACAGACTACACACACAGGTCCGAGACGCAAAAGCCTGCAAAGAGGCCAGAAAACGAAAATTCAGAGAGTTCCTCCGTCCTTCGGCGTACATCTCCACAACCCCAAAAATTCTTATTCGTCTTCAACAAAAGATGCTCCCACCGACGCACTTGGGTCGTCTACGCTAGATCTAGATTTTTTTGGAATATTTTTTTTCCAGTAAAGTAAACAGCCTACCAGCCTACTCCCGAGTCTACCCCTGTGCCTTATGTTTTCTATCAGTGTCGAACCAATTTGAAGGAGATTTATTGAAAATTTATTCTTAACCATAAGTGGTTTTCTATAGCCAATTTGTTTGTCATTAATTATTTAAGCAAATGTATTATAGTTAAAATCAAAGTATCTGTAGCGCCTTTCCTAATTGTGAACAAACCAACAAACACGTAAGTGTGAACGACAAAAAATTTTCAAAAACTTTCAGCATTTTATTTTGCATCCTGTAGATATCGTATCCGTTTCGCATATTTGATCAAAATATTTCGGTAAAAATTGTCTCCTTTCGCGCGTTTAGGCGCTTTTTCACATTTAGGCAGCGCCTTATACATATTTTAAAGGTCATCCAGAAAATCTAATTTAGGGACCCTGCTTTTTTATATTTTCAATTTAATTGTTGGTTTTTGAATATCGTGATTCGTGACCCTTCAACCCTTCAATTGACTGAAAGAAAAAGTTGTACATTTTGTCACAATCTTATCTATCTTCAGCAGGCATGTTATACATTTCATATAAGTATTAACTAATTGTAAGGTTAAGGTATAAAAATCGATTTCGCCATTGCTTGTGTCTATATAAATGCCAATTTTTGAATATGGTCAGCTTGACTCCTTGATATTAGTTTAGTGCTCAGGGCCGGACGAAGGAATTGCTTTTAGGCAGCAATTTGTTTCCAGACAAAAACCCTTCATTTTGATTTTATTGATGGTTTTCTTTGGTGTAGCAAAATTTTGTATTTACATAATGTTGTAGAAAAGTTTTAAAATGGTGTTTTTACTTGATTCAGAAAAGTGCGAAATGTTCCATTTACATGTTTTTTGAAAATTCAAGCAGCGGGGGCTGCCTGCGCTGGCCGCATTATCCCGCCCTGTTATTAGCACTTGGTCAACACCCCGACAAGCTAAAAAAAGAATTTAAAAAAGCACAACTTTTCTTATATTTTTAAACCTCATTTTTCGTTTCTTTACTCAAGAGTGGAGAGTCCTGAAAAACTTTCAGTAGATATGCTTTCATAATACCGAGCTTTGTGTGATGAGGTCAAAAAAATGTCAGTTCCAAGAAATGTTAATACTAATGTGAGAGCTTATAATATACAATATATGTTTTAGTGAAATTCTTATGAATAGTCATAATTGTTCGCAGCGTGAGTCAAATGATAAAATTATTACTATTCCAATTCATCTTTGTACATTTATATACGAGCGTTTACATGCCTAAATGAGGATTTGAGGACTGGTTGGTGACAGAGGAGATAGATTGTAAACACATGCACCTATACGTTAAAAATATTAATGTTGTTTTAATTTTAATTCAAATTACCTATATGCATGAGCAACATTTTAAAAGATTGTATGCACATTTTAGATAGCATGGAATTACAAGCATGTAATTCCATGATAGAACACAAGTATTATGATAATATACTTAATTTTGAATTTTAAATGTAAATATAAATAGCCAACGGAGTTTTTCATGGCCAGATTTAAAAGCACATCATATCAACATAATATTATTACGTATTATGTATTGAACTTTGTATACTTGTTGAAATTCATTGGTTGATATATTGCAATATTAGCTTACATGTTAGTGATTTAATGATATAATATACTTGCTTAAGCATTTGTATCTTTCCTTCATTCTATATATAATGAAATGATCTATGTAAGTAAAAATTACGTTGCTTCTTGCTATCAGTATGAAGGTCAAATAAGAGTCATGAAAATAGTGATTATGTACACATTTATATTACAACGACATCGACAAGTCGACAAGAAACAATTTCTAAAAATATGGAAGATATTATTTGTTATATAAGTTACGTATACATACGTATAATAGATTACACAACTTAATTATGGATTGGATGATGACGACGATACGGCATAAGACAATGCAATTCTAAACTTTAGTGCAATTCACATTAATTTTACTACGCTCTTACGTACAAAATGTCATTTACTTTAAAGCATGCTATAGTAAAAAAAAACGTATTCCCAACAATTGTATCTAAAAAATGCTCGAGGTCACTTGGGTCTACTTGCCGTATATCCTCTAATACAACAATCACATTTTTTAAAGCATACCGGAAAAGCCCGCGTTATAATAAGACACCCGCGTAGTATTAGAGGAAATACGGTATAAAAATGTTTTACCTTAATAATACATATGCACTTCTTTGGGCAGGGGCATGTGATACATGCAGAGAGAAAGCTTTTACAGTGATTAATAGTTTCGTTACACATGCTCCTCCGTTCCCGTTCTGTTTTATCCTTTGTTTAAAAGTCTCTTTTTATTTCAAAAACCTCGAATTTCAAATCTGAACAAATATGAAATATATGCATATTTTATTATTAGGAAAGATTTAAACTCGCATAGATTTACGTCATCCACTTTTGTTCAAATCACTGTGAAAAATAGCGCATACTTATATTTGTTATAGTGCATTAAATGCATTATAAAATTTTAAATCTAAGAATTATTTGGGACGAAAAGATGGTCACATTTTTGGATCTCGCACAATTCTCGAAACTGTATTTATGTCCTTATAATCTAATGCATTTTCAGCTCAGGTATCTCAACTCAGGTAACATCGTAATAATATGAGCTTCCTTTAAAATCAAATCAAATTATAGTTCAATATTTATTACTGCGTTGGTCATTCCAAAAAACTATTAGTTAAAATTATAATTTATCAGAATTTTTCACTGACATTTTTGCTTGCCTTCTGCGGTAAGCTAAAAATTTTAATTTAAAATACCTAACATACCTAAGGCCTTTGTGATAAGTTTTCAACGAAATTAATGTAAAAAATATTCGCATTTATGTGTATCTGTCTGCCAGAACGGATTGCAGAGATGGATAAAAATTAAGCCGACTGTTTTTACTTTGTATGCTTCACAGATACAGACTTGAGAAGAAATTAAATGTTTATTTACAACTCGCGCTATTATTGTACATAAGCTAATTATGATTGTTGAAAAACAAAGAATTGCATTATTTTAAAATGTCACTATAAAAACTATTACATAAATTAAATTCATATTATATAAAAGATTATGGGCAATGCGACAGGATCCTCGAATTGCACCAACTAGTACTTCTTCAATAATTCTTGATGGAAGACGCAACTCTTTGCGAAATGATTCAAAGAAGGCTGTAATAGTACCTCTAGCACCAATCAAAAGTCCAGCCACTTCCAACTTCTTCAGATGGTACTTCTCCAGAAAATGAGGAATGCGCGGGTTATAATGAGCCTGCTTTTCAATATTCTCATCCTCTGCTTGACCAGAAGGCTCCTCCATACGTATTGTTGGATCCAGAATGTACCCTGACTTTGTTGCATTACGCCAGCATATGATTTCAACCATTTTAGAAGCATCATCAAGGCACTTCCTCATGCACAATCCAATCAAGTCTAAAATGATTAGCAATAATATAATGGTTCGAGCTTCATGATGCCTGATGGTCCTCAGTAAGCTTCCCACGTGACATTTCCCTAGAACATGAGAGAGGGTTTCATTCCCCTTGCAGCGCCTGTAAAGGGATGTTTCTAGCGAACGAACTGGAGTAGCTTTAACAGGGTTGACAGTAGCAGACATTTTTAAAGCATTTAACCACTCTGAAGACGTTACACCACATTTGTCAATAATAAATTGATTGCCATACGGATATCCTGTATACAGTTAAACACCTTGTCCCCGAAGAGCAAATGAACACCATTTATCATACTCTTTACTCCTTAAAACGTCTTTTAGAATTTTGCCTGGTTTTGTTTTGGGACACAAATCAAACTTTTCTTGCATCTCATCTGCATTTAGCTGTAACGCAGCAAGGTAGGTCTCCATTTTCGACTTCAAATCTTTGACAAATGGAATATAAGGATCTTAACAACCTAGCAGTACAACACAGATGTTGAATAAATGTCTCCCAAAGATCTCACTATCTGAAGACCACTGCACTTTTTGAGATAATCATGAGAGATAACGAGAATATCTTTAACTGCGCTACGAATAAGTTTATCAAGGTCTTGAAGAAATTTTGTAGGTAACTTGTTCCACGGGTCTGTTTGCAGGGAGAACGTAAGGTAAGGCCACAAATATTGATTAATCATTGCAATTTTTTGAATTGGAAATAACATTGGGGTGCCAACTAAATTTTGAAGATCTTCAGTAAAATTCTTTGTTGCAGACGCTGGGTCAAACGAAATTTAGTTTTTAAAATTGACACCAAAGTACCGTACTGTTTCATCATGCTTTCAAGGATTCAACGATATTTTGATCACCAACAACCAACGGATCTTCACATAATTTGCCTTTTACGATTTTAATAACTTTAAGCATTTACTAATGTTATTAGATCCGCCCCGTATTCATAATAGGGGGCGGATCTAGAAATATTTTCTGGGGCGGGCAATACATATCTTGAGCGGAGAATTAAACTGGCTCATTTTAAATTTAAGTTAAAATTAAAATGAGCTATGTCACAAAAAAACTAAATAGAATAGATGCGCAAAACGTTAATTTCGAGTATTTGCAAAGTGCCAAATATTCTATTCACATGTTTTTGGAACGTGCAAATTGTCCCATGAACATGTTTTTAAAACTAGCAAACTGTTTTGTGTACATGTTTTTAAAACTAGCAAACTGTTTTGTGTACATGTTTTTAAAACTAGCAAACTGTTTTGTGTACATGTTTTTAAAACTAGCAAACTGTTTTGTGTACATGTTTTTAAAACTAGCAAACTGTTTTGTGTACATGTTTTTGAAACTAGCAAACTGTCCCATTTACATGTTTTTGAAACTAGTAAGCTGTTCTATTTACATGTTTTCGAAACTAGCAAACCGTTCTATTTACATGTTTTTGAAACTAGCAAACTGTTTTGTGTACACGTTTTTGAAACTAGCAAACTGTTCTATTTACATGTTTTTAAAACTAGCAAACTGTTCTATTTACATGTTTTAAAACTAGCAAACTGTTCTATTTACATGTTTTAAAACTAGCAAACTGTTCTATTTACATGTTTTAAAACTAGCAAACTGTTCTATTTACATGTTTTCAAAACTAGCAAACTGTTCTATTTACATGTTTTTGAAACTAGCAAACTGTTCTATTTACATGTTTTAAAACTAGCAAACTGTTCTATTTACATGTTTTAAAACTAGCAAACTGTTCTATTTACATGTTTTTGAAACTAGCAAACTGTTCTATTTACATGTTTTAAAACTAGCAAACTGTTCTATTTACATGTTTTAAAACTAGGAAACTGTTCTATTTACATGTTTTCGAAACCAGC